>SJYV01029792.1:0-20836 GCA_006410875.1 Neotragus pygmaeus
GTATAAGAGACAGCCTCTGGGTCATCCCAATTCAATGGAAATACAAAGAACCTAGAATAGCCAAAGCAATATATTAAAATAAGGGTAAAAAATAAAAAAATAAATAAAATAAGGGCAAAATTGGAAGACTTGCCTTACCTCATTTCAAGACTTATTATAAAGCTCTATAAGCATGACAGTTTGGAGTTTATGAAAAAAGACATATAAAAATAAAACAGAATGGAATAGACTATCGATTCCAGAAATAGATTCCTACACATACAGTGAATTGATTTTTAACAAAGGTGCTAAAACAATGTAAAGGGGAAAATTAAGCTTTTGCAATCAACATAGTGATATTATTGGCTCAGACCAATATATACAGTACAATATATACTGATGGTGGTGGTTTAGTCTCTTAAAACGCGTCTAACTNTGAATTGATTTTTAACAAAGGTGCTAAAATAATGTAAAGGGGAAAATTAAGCTTTTGCAATCAACATAGTGATATTATTGGCTCAGACCAATATATACAGTACAATATATACTGATGGTGGTGGTTTAGTCTCTTAAAACGCGTCTAACTTGCAACCACTTGAATTGTAGCCCTCCAGGCTCCTCTGCCAGTGGGATTTCCCAGGCAAGCCAATTTGTCATTTCCTTCAGGGGATCTTCTGGACCCAGGGATCAAACCAGCGTCTCTTGCATTGATAGGTTTATTCTTTACTGCTGAGCCAGCAGGAACAGTACTGACGTCAAGTCTAAAGGAAGACAGGAAATATTTACATACAAAGTCAAAAATTAAGGTAAATATTTCTGGAAGCATGTCAGGAGCATATTAGAAAGGTTAATGTCTAAGAAGTCTGTCTTGCTTGTAACTGTTGTCATATTTTAAACTGTATTCTTGGCTTTGCTGTTGAGCACTTCTTACAAATAACATAAATAGTAATATGCTTAATATATATATTATATAATTAATGTTTAATATATATAATTTATAATATATATATATATAATATAAAAATGTGCTAATCCAGTGGATGGTATTTCGAGGAATAACATTTTGCAAGCAAAATAACTTCATAAATTGGTGATTTCAAAATATTTATATGTAATACTGTTGCGCTTGCTAGGAAATCCCAGTGTTACATGGTTTGAATATTATCTAATCATGTTTGCTACATTTTTCAGAGTTTGAATATTCACTAAAAGATACAGTTCTTTGTAAAACAGACCACATATTTTCATAGTGAAAAAAGTAATTGAACTTATAAAAAGCAACAGATACTCTAATGCCCAATCTGATAATACTTTTGGAAGCACTTTTAACCTCTGAACCAACATCAAACACAGAGTAAGAGGAATTTTCTCTCACTTGGAACATTTGTCGCAAAACAAAGATCAAATCTATTGGATAAGGCAATTAAGGTTTATGTGTTTTAAGATGTCATTTGAAGAATAGGTTTTTAAATATTAAATTTTTTACTTTTTATCTATAAAATTATTTTTATTTAGAATTTATTTTGCATTAATGCTTACCTCTTTTAATGATTTTATTGTGAAATATCTATAACAGGTAGCATACAGCTGAAATATACCATCTTGTCCAATATATTGGTTCATCATAATAATAAATGATACTTTTATTATTTTTTTAAAAAACAGAAGGAAATCTCTGGAACTTTTAGTATAACCCTATCACAGTAAAATAGTTGCTTATTATCATGGTAACCATTATATTTTAAAAACATGTGAAAAGGGGTTATGAAAAATATAAAATAGATCATTATTTCAGGAGTTGTTTTTTTTTGCTGTTGTTGTGTCTGAATCTCAAAGACTGATTTCTTTTGGGAATTTGGAAACACTACTGCAATAATCAGTGAATCCCCTATAGCCTTCTTGGTAACTGACCCATGGAAAAGAGCTTTTTTTCACAACTTTATCTTCTTCTCAAAAATCCTGTCTGTTTCAGAGTAACCTAGGTCAGCTGAGAGCCTTAGGAAGCATGAGTATTAAGTCATGCATAGCGAAGTGGAAGTAGCTCAGTCGTGTCCANTGACCCATGGAAAAGAGCTTTTTTTCACAACTTTATCTTCTTCTCAAAAATCCTGTCTGTTTCAGAGTAACCTAGGTCAGCTGAGAGCCTTAGGAAGCATGAGTATTAAGTCATGCATAGCGAAGTGGAAGTAGCTCAGTCGTGTCCAACTCTTTACAACCCCATGGACTATATGGCCCATGGAATTCTCCAGGCCAAAATACTGGAGTGGGTAGCCGTCCCCTTCTCCAGTGGATCTTTATATCTGCACCACTCATCTTATTTACCGCTTAGTTCCTTATCCTTTTTAAAATTAAAATGTTTCTTTATATAATACATATATATTCAAGTATATCTTGAGAATTGCCTATATTCTAGTAAGAGTATTAAGTACTACAGATAGGAATATGAATAAAACATAGTTCCAGCTCTTAAAAATCTTACAGTCTAGAAGATAATTTTTTTAATTAAGAAAAATTTAAATACAGAAAAGTACAAAAAAAATCCATTAATCTCACTCAATGAATATTCAACCTCAAATGCAACAAATTTTACATTTTATTTCATTTCCAGTTTTTTTATCTAATGAGAAATAAAACATTATAAAATTAACAATCCCTCCCGAAATGGAACTTTCTGTCATGAATGGGTATGAATCATCTCAGTAGTTCACTTGTAATATTTTTCTCACATACATATGCCATAATAAACAGAAATAGCTCATGCATGTTTTTGTCAATAATGGCATTGTTCTGTACATAAGTCTTCAACATTCACCTCACCATTTTGGCTCTGAGTTATATCCATGCAAGTTTATTTATTTTAGCAGTTTTATGGCAATTTATTAACTGAACTGTAGCATTCTATCCATTTCCCTACTAATGGACATTTATTTTGTTTCCATCTTTTGCCATTACAAAAATTTTACAGTCAACATATATGAACCATTTCCTCACGTGTAAGAATTCCTCTAGGGTAAATATCCAGGAGTGGAATTGCTGGATTATAGGATATATACATTTTCAGTTTTACTAGATACTGCCAAATAACTCCCCAAAGTGGTTGTTCCAGATCATTTAATGAACATTATATGCTGCACCTTCTAACAGATTCTGGCACTGGGTATGCAGCAGTATAGTAAAAAAGACAAAATCTTTGGCCCTTATAGGTTTCATAATTTAGTGGCAAAGAGAGGCAACCAGTATAATAAGGAATTTATAGAGTGTCTTGAGTGCATGTGTGCTAGTTCACTTGAGTAGTGTCTGACTCTTTGCAACTCTATGTACTGTAGCCTGCCAGGCTCCTCTGTCCATTGGATTCTCCAGGCAAGAATACTGGAGTGGGTTGCCATGCACTCCTCCAGGGGATCTTCTCGACCCAGGAATCAAACCTGTGTCTCTGTTTCCTGCATTGACACGCAGGTTCCTTACTACAAACACCACCCAGGAAGCCCATAGAGTGTTTTAGAAGGTGATAAATATTGTCAGAAAAAAATCAAACAGAGAATGGGGAGGGAAGAGTATTGAGAAGTTGCCATTTTAAATATGGTGGGGGTAGGCCCAATTGATGGAGAAGGAAATGGCAATCCACTCCAGTGTTCTTTCCTGGACAAAGAAGCCTGACAGGCTACAGTCCATGGGGTCTCAAAAGGTGGACACGAGTTAGCAGCTAAACCACCACCAGGCCTAATTGAGAAGTTAGCATTTTGGCAAAAACATGAAGGAGATCTGGTTTAAGTGTTCTGGTCAGAGGGAACAGCTAGTGCAGAGCAGGACCATGCCTGGTGTGTTCGAGTAACCCCGAGGAGGCCTGCAGAGGCGTGAGCCACAGGGAAGAATGGTAGGAAATGAGACCAATAACAGGGGCCAGGTTAAGCTGGACCTTATAGGTCATTACACAGAGTGAAATGATAGCCTTTGGAGAGTTTTGAACAGATGACTGGTATGATATGACCTATGTTTTACAAGTGCATCCCTCTGATTGCCATGTCGAAAATACATCCCAAAAGGGTGAAGGATGGAAGCAAAGGCCTCAGAGGATGATTCTTGGGTCTTTGCCTAAATAACTGTAAAGATTGAGTGGCTATCACTTGAGGTGAAGAAGACTGCAGGATGAGCAGGTAGTTCATCAGTTCAGCAGAGAATCAAGAGTTCAGTTTTGAACATGTGTTTGAGATGTCAGTTAAGTGCTTCTCAAACTATCTGTTGGAAGCAATGTGATTTGGTTTTCTTTCCATTTCTCTCACAGATTGATATTTCTGTGAAATACAATACAAATATATTCCTAGAAAATGGAATAAAGACATTTAGAGTAGAAACCATTTTTTTTCATGTGTGATAAAAAGCAGTAACTCTATCAAAATGCTGGAAAGGTTTTAAGCAACTTCGATTTCAGTGTTTCTTTTGTTGTAGATTGTTAACAAATATTTCCTGAATGATTCTGATCTGAGGGTCACACTTTGGATAACCCTATATTAGACATCCAAATGGAAATGTCTAGTAGACAGTTGAATATTCACATCTACCTTCAACTGTCATCAAAGTGCAAAGGCAATGTCTGAACAGACACTGAACAGAGTTTCAAATTAATTTTGATTCAACAATCACCACTGAGCATATACTACATTTTAAAAAATTATATATTGTATATATATTTTTTATATTTTAATTGGAGGCTAATTACTTTACAGTATTGTGGTAGTTTTGAGCATATACCACATTTGAGGCACTGTGTTGGACTTTTTAATGGCAGTGCTATGAGGGAGGGACAGATTAAGATCTGTGGGTAATCTGGACAGGGTAGTAAAATTTTATTTTTACTATATATCTAGTGAGAATAGAGAAAAACTGATTTCTGCTAACAAACATGTATATGGTTTCTTTAAACTGAAAAAAAAAAGTATTAAACACAATTTTCTAAACTAGTTGCTTCTGAATAGGTTTTTACCGGGGACATACCTAACTGTTCAAACTTTAAATAGGAAAACTGGCTAAATTCAGGAATGGGAACTTTACTCTTTTTAAAAAAACTTTGTGATTTTTACCCTCATATGGCAAAANGTATTCCCATCTCTTTCAGAATTTTCCACAGTTTATTGTGATCCACACAGTCAAAGGCTTTGGCATAGTCAATAAACCAGAAGTAGATGTTTTTCTGGAACTCTCTTGCTTTTTCTATGGTCCAGTGGATGTTTGCAGTTTGATCTCTGGTTCCTCTGCTTTTTCTAAAACCAGCTTGAACATCTGGAAGTTCACAGTTCACATATTGTTGAAGCCTGGGTTGGAAAATTTTGAGCATTACTTTACTAGCCTGTGAGATGAGTGCGATTGTGCGGTAGTTTGAGCATTCTTTGGCATTGCCTTTCTTTGGGATTGAAATGAAAACTGACCTTTTCCAGTCCTGTGGCCACTGCTGAGTTTTCCAAATTTGCTGGCATATTGAGTGTAGCACTTTCACAGCATCATCTTTTAGGATTTGAAATAGCTCGACTGGAATTTCATCACCTCCACTAGCTTTATTCATAGTGATGCTTCCTAAGGTCCACTTGACTTCACATTTCAGGATATCTGGCTTTAGATGAGTGATCACACCATCATGATTATCTTGGTCATGAAGATCTTTTTTGTACAGTTCTTCTTGTATTCCTGCCACCTCTTCTTAATATCTTCTGCTTCGATTAGGTTCATACCATTTCTTTTATTGAGCCCATCTTTGCATGAAATGTTCCCTTGGTATCTCTAATTTTCTTGATGAGATCTGTAGTCTTTCCCATTCTGCTCTTTTCCTCTATTTCTTTGCATTGATCGCTGAGGAAGGCTTTCTTATCTCTCTTTGCTATTCTCTGGATCTCCACATTCAAATTGAAGTGTAGTTGATTTAGAATATTATATTCATTTCATGTATGCAATATAGTGATTAAGGGTTTTTACAGATATTACTCCATTGTTAGTCATTGTATGATAATGACTGTGATTCCCTACAATAATAATATATAATTTTTGCTTATCTATTTTATACATAGTAATTTGTATTAATTCTGTACTCCTAATTTGCCTCTTCCCCCCTTCTTTTTGGTTACCACTAGTTTGTTGTCTATATCTGTTTCTGTTTTGCATATATATTGATTTGTATTATTTGTTAGATACCTCATAGGAGTGATATCATATAGTATTTGTCTTTCTTTGTCTGACTTTGTCACTGAACATAATATTCTTTAGGTTCATCCATGGTACTGTAAATGGCTGAATTTCATTCTTTTTATGGTTGAGTAATATTCCATTATACACATACACACCCCACACATCTTCTTTATTCATTCATCTGTTGATGAGCCTTTCAGTTTGTTCCATATCTAAATAGAAATTCAGTAAAACAATGATACTTTTTGTTCCTGTAGACCAGTTGGACTTAATAGATATATATAGGACATGATATTCAAAAACAGCAGAATACACATTCTCTTCAAGTGCACATGGAATTTTCTCCAGGATAGATCACATACTAGACCATAAAACAAGTCATAACAAATGTAAGAGGATGGAAATTATATCAAGCATTTTTGCTCAGCACAGTGGTTAGCAAATTGGAAATCAGCTACAGAAAGAAAAATCTGTTTTGATGAGTTTGACTTTTTCTTTTATATTCCAAATATAACTGGTACCATACAGTATTTTTCTTTCTCTATCTGGCTTATTTCTTTCTCTATCTGGTACTTTAGTATAATACCCTCCATGTTGATCCATGTTGTAGCAAATAGCAGAATTTTTAAAAAGATTTTGTATATTTTAGGTATTAACATCTATGTTTTGCAGATGTTTTTTTTCTCAGTCTATGGATGACCTTTTAATTTTCTTAGAAGTGTCTTCTGAAGCTTTAAAAATTGGAAAGGTCCAATATATTGACTTTTTTTCTGTACTTTGTGTTTTTTATGCCCTTAAAAAAAAATCATTATGTAAATTTAAGATCACTAAGATTTTCCCTTAAGTTTTTTCCAGACATTTTAAATTTTATGATGAAATCTGTTCAATTTTGAGTTAAATTTTGTATATGGCGTGAAGTAAAGTTGAGGTTCATTTTTTTTAGATGGATATCAAGTGTTCCATTATCATTGTCAAAGAGGCCATCTTTTATATATTGAATTGCCTTGGATACTTGTTGAAAAGCAGCTGGACATATATGCGTGGGTTTGTTTATGATTTTCTGTTCTGTTGCATTTATCATTATGCCTGTTTTTAGACCAATAACACTTCATTACTCTACCTTTATAAGTCAAGCAATCAGGAAGTATAAATCCTTAAGTTGTATTTTCTTCTAAAATATTTTTGCTATTTTAAGACAATATTGACTAGTTGTGATGACAGCTGACATCTTTGCCAGGTTCCCAGTTTTAGGAAGAAAGCATTCAGTCTTTCACCATTAAATATAATATTAGCTGTGGATCTTTCAGAAACGTTCTTTATTACATTGAGAAACTTCCTTTCTATTCCTAGTTACTAAATTTTTCTACCATGAAGTTTGAATTTGGCTACTTGCTATTTTTGCATTTATTGAGATAATGTTATGTTTTTATAAGATTTTTAAATGGTGAGTTTCAGTATTTGATTTTCAAATACCTAAGTGGGTAGTTCTAGAATAAACCTCACATGGTCATGATATAAAAACATTTTTATATTTTGGAGAGCTTGGTTTGCTAAAATTTTAAGAATTGTTGGATCAGTATTTATGAGGGGTTCTGATTTTCCTAGTTTGTTGAGTGCTTTCATCATGAAGGATACTGTATTTTGTCAAGCACTTTTTCTGCATCTGTTGCAAGAATAATGTGGATTTCTCCTTTGTTCTTTTGCTATTTGGTGTATTACATTATTCATGTAATTTATGTATTTTCATCTAATTTTTTAGTTGTTTAAGGTAGAAAGGTACATCTGGACCCTTTTACTCCATTATAGTTGGAAGTGGACCTTCTGAACTATCTATTGTTTTTATATTTTAGAGGAGCAATCTGAAAGCAGATTGTTGATGGTCACAGCCAGAATTAAAATCCTGGTGTTTGTGGTTCCAAAGCCCATGCTTTTACCACTGTTCTTATTATTGTTCTTAAGACTTGTATGAATTTTGATTTGTCTAATTGCTTAATATATTTATTTTCATTATAATCTTATTAAGCCAGAGGTCAGGAAGATCCCCCGAAGGAGGGCATGGCAACTCACTCTAGTATTCTTGCCTGGAGAGTCCTATGGACAGAGGAGCCTGGTGGGCTACAGTGCAGAATCTCAAAGAGTCAGACATAACTGAAGCGACTTAGCATGTAGCAAACCAAAGTGACTCCTGTAAACATAAAAACCCAAGCTATAGTTTTAAGTAGTGTCCATCAGGATAAATGATCAACTGCTGGTTGTGTTTACATAAAGATATCAGCTGCCATTTGCAGTTAAAAAAATATTTAATAATCCCAGTTAATTAAGATGAGTGTATACTAAAATTTTTGCTAATATGAAGTACTTCTTTAAAACCCTGCTACCAATATGCCCTTTTGGCTTTCTCTTCGATAGTCTCTGAAATCCTATTTTGAAGTGTATTACATATACAAAGAAGATAAAAACAGACAATCTGTTTTTTTTTTGTTCTCTCATTCATTTAAATGTTTTATGAATGAATTGTTCTTAGTGTAATTACATAAATATCTTAACAGTTAGTGTAGCACATTATCAGTTATTTTCATCCCCAGAGATTTTAATCTATGAAACAAAACCTCCTCCAACCTTTGGTTTTTTCCACATTCCAATGTTTTCCAGTCTTGCCTGATTATAACAGTCATCTGAGTTGTTAAGAAAGGAGATTTCCAGGCTTTGCGGGTTTTTTTCAGTAATGCTAGAGTGACCTCTGAGGAGCTTTATTGTTTGTAGTAAGCCTTCCACATGATTCTTATGATCAGGAAATTTGGTTCTGCATATATCAGAGTGGCTCCTTCTTCCTGTTTGTTTAGTCACATCAGTTTCTCCATACAATGCACAAATCATTTTTTGTGGTTCAGTTGCCTTTTTACCTTTCTTGAAATAATAATAATATGCTGAATATGTTGCTTTTTTCTTCCATCTTCAACATTAAAATGGCTCTGTAAAAATTCATTAATTTTGTTTTTTTCAAATACACATTGATATGACACCTGTCACAATATAATCTAACAAAATTGTTTCAAATGAAGTTAAAGACAACTAAACACTACTAGAGCCATCTTATGAAAAAACTGAATGAACTTTTTGGCCAACCCAATATATTGGAATATTTTCTTTTGACTTTCTTAATATAGAAATTATTTTTATATTAGGTCATCTTAACTTGTTCTCCATGTTCAAAAGTTATTACTTATACATAAATTTTATATTCTTAAAGTTCACAGTAATTGATTGTATCAAGCCTTTCCTCCATTAGTGATTTGATTTTTTACCATCTTTGTTCTGTTTTCATGCTTAATTAACTGAGTTAATTCTATGATCATGTTACCTTTTCCTAAGTTTCCTTAACTTTCTTGTCTTCCTGTATTTTATTGTTATATCATTTTATCATTTGTTTTGCACCTTTAAATCCAAGTGCATGCTGACTTCTCTTACATTACAGAATTTGCCTAGAAATTTTCTGCTTTTTCTTTGGTTATGTTTTATTCCAGTAATTTTCAGAAAATGTCTTATTTATTTACTTACTTATGGTTTTATTGAGATACCATTGACTATCAAAATTATATATATATAAGGTTTTGATATACATATATATTTTGATATAGTCACTACAATCCAGCTAATTACTGGATATTTATGTAATCCAGCTAATCCATCTGTTACTTGTTAGTTACTGTAAGTGTGTGTGTTACGATTTCAGATCTATCTTCTAAGCAAATTCCAAGTATATTTTATAATATTGTTAACTGTTATCACTATGCTATATGTTATATGGCCAAACATATGCAACTTGTGTAACTAAAACTTTTAACCATTTGACCAGCATTACAGACTGGATTTTTTTATTCTATTTTTGCACATTCTTCCCTCTGAATTTTATTTTATGTATTTTGTTTAGAGCATTAAGATCCCACTTATTTTTCTTTCATCCTGATTATGCTTAACATGTGACCCTTGATACAGTATGATTAATTTTCCTTGAGCATACCTGTTTGTGTATACTTTCAGACTAGTTTGAGAAATGATTATGTTGTTAATTTATATATGAAAGTGGCTGTATGGCATGGAGATTGGGAAATCTTTTTTAGAACTTCATTCACATGTGAATTTGACACTTGCTTTAGTTTGAAACATATCTAAGTGATAGGTTTTATTTCATTTAGCGTGGATTCCTGGAGTCTGTACTTCTGTCAGAGAGAGCAGATCCAATGTTTAATTCCCTGTTTCAATCTGCCTTTTTCACAATAGCATGCCATCCTTCTGGCTTTCAAGAATGAGGAATTTGATCCCAACTGACATTTTCCAGTTTTTTATCATTCAATTCAGTCGCTCAGTCGTGTCCGACTCTTTGAGACCCCGTGAATCACAGCACACCAGGCCTCCCTGTCCATCACCAACTCCCGGAGTTCACCCAAACTCACATCCATCGAGTTGGTGATGCCATCCAGCCATCTCATCCTCTGTTGTCCCCTTCTCCTCCTGCCCCCAGTCCCTCCCAGCATCAGAGTCTTTTCCAATGAGTCAACTCTTCGCATGAGCTGGCCGAAGTATTGGAGTTTCAGCTTTAGCATCATTCTTTCCAAAGAACACCCAGAACTGATCTCCTTTAGGATGGACTGGTTGAATCTCCTTGCAGTCCAAGGGACTCTCAAGTCTTCTTCCACACCATAGCTTGAAAGCATCAATTTTTTGGCACTCAGCTTTCTTCACAGTCCAACTTTCACATCCATACATGACCACTGGAAAAACCATAGCCTTGACTAGACGGACCTTTGTTGGCAAAGTAAACTCNTCTTAATGTGAACAAACGTGACCCAGGGCTTTCCATGCACCAGGTTTCAAGCCATTAAGTATGTGACGGATGAAGCTACGAGCAGCTACACACATGGATTTTTACCTCCTAGTGTTTACCTATTAATTTAAAATGTGAAGATTTCCACTTTGCAGGTGAGAAGGCTGAGGCTCAGAGAGGCTGAATCACATGGTGAGAAAGTGACGAACAGTCTCTGACCCCAAATTCTTGCTGTTCATTACCCTGCCCGTTGGCCCCTCGGATGGTCTTCACGGTCGACCATGGGGGCACAAGCTCAGAGGCTGGGGGATGAGGGCCTGACTGTCACCCCCACTGTGCGGATGGGGAAGCCGAGCCCCACGCCCTGAGGGGGAAGCGGGCTTTGATGATCTGCACGAAGGCGCCGCCTGGGCTCGAGCCATAGCTGGCCCCACCTTTTCAGACCCACCCCTCAAAGGCTGGCTTTTCGGCTCATTTCTGCTGATGATGTGCCCATCTGATTGGTACCTATTCTTCCCACTGGACTGTAGGTACCCAGAGGGGGTGGACCATGTTTGGCTCGGCTCTCAGCATCAAGCCTGGCATGGACCAGGCTCCTCAAGCAGGCCCGGGTGAACAAGTCTGACGTCACAAGGAGGGGAGCGAGGTTCAGATGGACCCAGTGCTTAAAAGGTGGCGGAGGTGGAGAGCGGAGCGGGAGCCCGAACCCCCTGGGTCTGAGTTGCCAGGCTCTCCCTGATACAGCCTGGAGGCCCCTGGACAATCTGCACCCTCTCTGGGACTCTATCTGGGGAAGGAAACCTCATGCTGGGCGGGATCCCACATATCCAGGAAGAGCAGAGATCTGGGGCCTCTGCTCTGCCTTCTCTCATGCCTGTCGAGAACCCTCGNTTTCTCATGATGTACTCTGCATATAAGTTAAATAAGCAGGGTGACAATATACAGCCTTGACGTACTCCTTTTCCTATTTGGAACCAGTCTGTTGTTCCATTTCCACTTATGTCTGTTGCTTCCTGACCTGCATATAGGTTTCTCAAGAGGCAGGTCAGGTGGTCTGGTATTCCTATGTCTTTCAGAATTTTCCACAGTTTATTGTGATCCACACAGTCAAAGGCTTTGGCATAGTCAATAAACCAGAAGTAAATGTTTTTCTGGAACTCTCTTGCTTTTTCCATGATCTAGTGGATATTGGCAATTTGATCTCTGGTTCCTCTGCCTTTTCGAAAACCAGCTTGAACATCAGGGAGTTCACGGTTCACGTATTGCTGATGCCTGGCTTGGAGAATTTTGAGCATCACTTTACTATCATTCGCTGTACTTTATTCATAAAAACTGTACTCTCTAGCAAAACTTGACTGTTAAGAATCAATATATGTTAAGTTGAGGATGAAGTATATGTAGTTCAGTACTTTGTAGCTAATTGTAACTTATTTGGTGTATGTTGAAAGTTGATTTGTACAGTAACTAAGACAGTATGGTACTGGCACAAAACCAGAAATGCAGATCAGTGGAACAGGGTAGAAAGACCAGAGATAAACCCACACACTTATGGTCACCTAATCTATGGCAGAGGCAAGTATATAAAATAGAGAAAAGACAGTCTCTTTAATAAGTATTGCTGGGAAAACCGGACAGCTGCATGTAAAAGAATGAAATTAGAATACTCCCTAACACCATGCACAAAAGCAAAGTCAAAATGGAATAAAGACCTAAATGTAAGACTGGACACTATAAAACTTTTAGAGGAAAACAGGAAGAACACTCATCTTTTTGACCTACCTCCTTGAGTAGTGAAAATAAAAGCAAAAATAAAGGAAAGGACCTAATTAAACTTAAAAGCTTTTGCACCACAGAGGAAACCATAAACAAGATGAAAAGTCAACTCTCAGAATGGGAAAACTATTCCTAAACAAAGCAGTTGACAGGGAATTCATCTCCAGAGTATATGAACAGCTCACGCCGCTCAATACCAAAAAAAACCAAACAATCCACTCAAAACATGGGCATAAGACCTAAATAGACATTTCACCAAAGAAGACATACAAATGGCCCAAAAGGACATGAAATGATGTTCAGCATCACTAATTATTAGAGAAATGCAGATCAAAACTACAGTGATGTATCACTTCATATGGATCAGCATGACCATAATCAAAAATGCTTCAAATAATGATGGAGAGGGGGTGAAGAAAAAGGAACCATTTTGAACTATTGGTGGGAATGTAAATTGATACAGCCATGATGGAGAACAGTATGGAGGTTCCTTAAAAATCTAAAGGTAGAACTACCATATGACTCAGCAATACCACTACTGGACATACACCCTGAGGAAACCATGATTCAAAAAGATACATGCACCCCGATATTCTTTGCAGCACTATTTACAATACCCGGGACATGGAAGTAACCTTAATTTCCATCTACTGATAAATGGATAAAGAAAATGTAGTACATATATTCAATGGAATATTATTCAGCTACAAAAAGGAATGAAATTGGGTCATTTGTGAAAATGTGGTTGGACCTAGAGACTGTCATATACAGTGAAGTAAGTCAGAAAAAGACAAATGCCATATGATGTCACTTCTATGTGGAATCTAAAATATGACACAAAGCAACCTATCTACAGAACAGAAATAGACTCCCAGACATGGAGAATACACTTGTGGTTGCCAAGGGGAGAGGGCACTGAGGAGGCCTGGATTGGAAATTTGGGGCTGTTAGCCCCATGATAACTATTAGCCCTATAGTAGGTGCAAACTATTATATATAGAATGGATGAATAACAAGGTCATATTTTATAATACAGGGAATTAATACATATATGTATGTATAACTGAATCACTTTGCCATATACCAGAAGCTAACAACACTGTAAATCAATTGTATTTCAATAAAAAATTGCAATGGCAGGCCTTTATTTACTCTATTTCACTTCTTACTGTGGCCTATGGATTTGTTATATACACTGGATTATTATCCATTTGGGGAATAAATATTGAAATAAAAGACTGGAAGTCATTCATTTTTTGTTCTGTGCCTTATACAATTGGTTTATATTATTAAATAAAGACTGTTAAATTTCTTAACATGATGTGTTAAGAATCCGATGTATCTGTTGTGCCTTAGAATGAGCCTAGTTTGAAACTTACTTTCTGTGATTTTTGTTGTTGTTGTTGAAGGTAAACGAAATTGCCTTTATAAATACCCTTGAAGCCCAGAACAAACGCCATGATGTTTTATCAAAATTGAAGGAATATGAGCAGAGGCTTAATGAGTTACAGGAAGAGCGTCAGAGAAGACAGGAAGAAAAGCAAGCACGTGATGAAGCTGTTCAGGTAGAATTTTATTCAGCAGGCATTTTTGAGCACTGTCCATTTTCTAGGCTCTGGGCATAGAAAAAGAAGTCAGTCCTAGACTCTGTTCCCAAGGGTGTATGGTTTAGTCCAGCATGGTTTGGAATCAGGAAGTCTGATAGCAAAGGCAATGTGTACTTCTTCAGATAACGTTATCAGTGTCTGTCAATTTGAATCTCTAGTCTCAACCAGATGAAGAGCTAAATTGCTCTGGACAGATTATTATCTATTCTTTTCTAATTAGGTTGAGAAAGAATATGTTCCTTTCATCCATTAAAAATGGATTGTGTTTGAACCTGTGTACATAGCCTTAAGGAACTGGGCAATTTTAATGCTTATAACAGGGAGCACCTGTTGTATATTAGGCAGTATCATCAGGTACTTAAACCTCTGTAGCATACCGTAAGTCAGCTACCATTTTCAGAATGGGAAGAAAGGTAAACACATAAACATGAGTGATGTTTCTTAACTATTTTAGATCTTCCTCAAGATCAAGTATGAATGCAGATACATACTTTATCTATTGTAACTAATATTTATTTGTTTATTCATTCAGTGATCATGTATTGAATTATTGCTGTTATTCATATGCTGAGCTTTGCTTGTGTGTGTGTTAGTCACTTAGTCGTGTTCAACTCTTTGCGACCCAATGGACTGAAGCCCGCCAGGCTCCTCCATGTATGGGCTTTTCCAGGCAAGAATACTGGAGTGGGTTGCCATTAGCTTTGCTTAAGGACATGAAAAAGATACGTCTTTGATCACAATGCAGAGACGAATATGTAAATAAATCTTAACCCATTAGGATAAGTGTAACAGTAAAAGCGTTTTGAAAGCACAAAGGAGAACACATTACTCAAATTGAGACATGAGAAAGTCAAGAAAAAGCTTTCTGGAGGAGATGATGCTTAACCAAGATTTGAGTAATGAAGTAGTTGCAAATGGTGGAAACAGGCATTCCATGCAGAAGGAGATACGAGCGAGTACAGCATGTAGAGTTACAGACTTGATCATGAAGAGCTTTGTTGTTAAAAATTAGGGATGTTATTAATATTTTATGCTTCTTTATCTCACTGGTAATTTTAGAAGATTAAAATATCAATACAGCTTTCAAGTTTATTGGTTACTTCATGCTAGCAAGCAGTCCCATATTCACCCAGTCTCTGTTCAATTTGAGTTCAGGGTCTTAATCTTGAGTGCCTAGCTAACTTATGTTTAAAAATACAGAATGCTACTATTAGAGAAAATTTAGCTTTTCCTATCAAAGGTACAGTACAAAGTTTCATTATTATCATTTAAAAGTTAAAGTTGTCCATTAATTAATATTTTTAGATGAATAAATGAAATAGGATATTTGAATTTTTAATATGTGCCATCTCTTCAGCTTTATTGCTGTTTTTCTTTCTGCAGTGGGACCATTTAATACAAATAATTGTTTTGAAAATTGTGTGTTACTTTTGAATAAATATTATGCATTAGTAATTCAGAAATAAATAGATAATGATCTTTGCCTTAATGGTAAATAATAGAATGCAGTATGAAAATGTAATAGAAATCTGTATAGGCTATAGCAGTATCACAGAATAGGGAATAATTAGCTCTGTTGCTGAAAGGGGAATGTCAGGGAAAGTTCTCTGAATGAGGTGACTCCTTAGCTGGATTTTGGGTGAAAATATATGAGTAATATTGTATATTTTTTAATAGACTTCTGTAGTTACTTTTTCTGCATTTATTTTGCCGATTTGAAAATACAGCAGTTATTTTCTGTTTAAAAATTACTCATTTCATAATTTGGAACACTTATTAAGGCTTAAAGGAAAGTAGATCTTTTCTGAAAGTAGTAAGGGATTTTTTGGTAGTCATTAACACATTTTTTGATTACTCAGAATTTTCTTTTTTAAAATGTTGAAATTTCTTGCAGATTTAATGTTCAATGGAAAATTTAAAACCTATATGCATAAGTTTAATCTGTATACTGATAGTAGAAAATTTATTGGTTTTATATACATATATATAATTAAAAAAAATTTTAATGTATAGTCATTATGAGATGTGCTAGGCACTAAAGCCAAACGTATAAATACAGTAATAGTAAGATACTAACTCAGTGAAGAATTTAGAGAGGCCCCCATTTGCTTTAATTGTACTCTCAAAAAACTTCCAAAGTTAATTGTTAAAGGCAGTTGTGATTCTTGGTTTTTTTGCAAGTGAAATAGTAAGTTAATGCTACCATTGTATATCCTTAATTTGCCATTTTTGTTATATAAATTATTGATAGATTAGTTTTAAGCCCAATTTCCTTAGATAGTCTGCCTTGTCCTCTTGCCATAATCTTTTGATTTGCAGGCGTAGAGGGCAGGGTTACAAAATCCGTTCTTTGGCCACCATAAACATATCCTTGACTGTGAAACAGAGTACATGGGAGTCTGAGAGGTTTCAGAAGACTTGGGAGGTAGATGTCTTTCCAGTTCAGCTGCAGTAGGTTTATACTTTATATTTGTAAGCTTACAGATTTATGATGAATACTATTTTAAAACTTATGCTTAATTTGTTTAATAGGTATTTATCAAACTCCCGCTCTGTACAGATGCTTTTATGGAGTGCAGTTTCCTGTCTTTAGGAAACTTATATTTTAGAAAGGAAAATACTAGCTGAATTTACTAGTTTTACTCACAAGTACCAATTTTCTTTTCTAGTTATTAAAAACAGAAATTAAAGGATTGGATTTTTTTTTGAAATTCAATTACTTGTTAGTACAATGTTGGAGTATTTCTTATATCCCTAAAAACATTCAACAAGTTTTATTTACGCATATAACTTACATTGGATATACACATAAAGTAACTGTTTTATATAATATTAGTATATTTAATTTATAAGACCAACTTATAATTTTAAAAACTATATTCCATAATATTTTGTTTTTATAAACTGTGAAATGAAAAGTTCTGGTTTAATTATACTTAAGCTTTATCTTTTTACATTTTAGTGTGGCAGTTGTGTTTTCAGATATACTGCAGATTTAAAAAAAAATACTTCAAGTAAATTTGAGGTTAAGAGAAAACTTTATGTTTTACTCTTCGGTTTTTCAGATAATTAATAGCTAAACAAGTTGCTACATGTTATACTTAAAGTGAGAGGGAGCTGTAACATTAATCCATGAATAATATTTCAGAAAGTAATGACTGTTTAAAATCTATTTGGATACGTTTATAAGTCTGCAGTCTGTCAGATATACTCTTCTGAAATCAATACATTTCCTCTAGCTCCCAGTCCCCTCTCCAAAAAGAAAAAAGAAAGAAAGAAAAGAATTAGGTACCCTTTGGTGGTACTACTTTAAAAAGGTTTTTTCCCCTGCATACATACAACTTCTTGTAGAGATAAAGTTACCATTGTGAGTTAATTATTAGAAATATTTACTTCTCTCCTCAGTGTTCTTGAGACAGAAACTGCTTTATCTGCAGTCATTTACTGAACACTTTATGTTGTACTAAACACTTGTTAGGTACTTACCTATATTAACAATTTAAATCTCACAACAAATGGTGTGTCTCTTTAAGGTAAAATGACTTGCTCAAAGTTATCATCTCAGTAGTAGTTACTAGAGCCTAGATCAGTGTGTTCTATTTGATTGCGGCCAGGGAGATGTTGTGTAAGCTACCTAGAAAATGGGGATGAATTGAAAGAAATACATCGGTATATCTAGTAATATGGTGAAATATATACAGAAAGTATATCACAGTGTTTTAATGAAGTATCTTCTACCTTAATAATGATTATAATAAAGAATTACTGAGAATTTAGTATATGCCAACCCCTGTGGTAAGTGCTTTTCATATATTATCTCTTACATTCTTTACAGTATCCTTAAAAGTACTATTGTTATCTTTTGTCGTCTAGAAAACTAATTGAACTAGGCCAGAGTCACCCAACAGTAAATAATGGAATCAGGGAACACCCATGAGTCTTCTCTGTCTATGGGATTATCCCCTCAAGAATACTAGAGTGGGTTATCATTTCCTCCTCCAGGGGATCTTCCCCACCCAGAGATTAAACCCATATCTCCTGTGGCTGCTACCTTGGCAGGCAGATTCTTTACCACTGAGCCACCTGGGAAGCCCAGCTACAAGCTTTTCTTCAGTTAAGAAGAAAGCTTAGTTCAGAAATAAATTCTGTTAATTATGCTTTCTTCATCATATTCTGTTATTTCTACAACCATCTAAACACAAGGGTTTAGACGTGATTAAACATAAAAATTATCAGATTCTCATAGAATAAAAATAATATAATATCTATTAAAATAACATTCTTTATTTTTTATTTATTTTAATTGAAGGATAATTACAATATTGTGATGGTTTTTTCCATACACTGACATGAATCAGCCATGGGTGCACATGTGTCCCCCCATCCTNAACTGTTCAAACTTTAAATAGGAAAACTGGCTAAATTCAGGAATGGGAACTTTACTCTTTTTAAAAAAACTTTGTGATGTGTACCCTCATATGGCAAAAATATTAACACGATTTTGTTTCAAATCTGAAGCTACTTGGTTGAGAGAAGAATCCGTTTTATCTTTCTCCTGGAATGTAAGAAGTCCCCTGTGGAAATCTGAACTGACTGCTTGTTTCCAATTCATACTGTGAAGAGTTATCTTTTTTGAAGAAAGCCATTTTCAGCAGCAGTGTGGGCATTCTCACTCTTTATGTGACTTGGCTCTGAGGAAAGCATTATTATCCTAGATTTTGCAGAAGTGAAACTGAGTTAGAGGGAGTTCAACCGCTTGTCTGAGGTCATTTATCCAGAAAGTGACAAATTTAGACTCTAACATAATATTTTAACTTTATACAACGTATTATTTGAATGATCCACTTAAAAAAGTAGAATGTAAAGTACCTTGATAGCATTAATAAGTATACATGTAGAATTGGTTCCTGATGTCTGTTGATACTGAAGGACTATCACCTTTGTACGACTTTCTCACTCACCAACTGTTTCTGGTATAGAGTGGAGTCTCATTTATACTAACAAATAAGTCCACTCTGCTACCACATGGCCCTGTGTTCTCCTCCTCAACTCCTGCATTGGTTCCTTTGGAGACACAGGCTGCCCATAGCCTACAGACAGTCCATAGACCCCCACCTTCGTTTGTGGGAAATACCAACAGTTTTGATGGGAGTGAGGGTTGTGCTCTCTTTAGTCACCATTAGACTCAAGCTTTTCTGTACAGAAGTCATAAGAAAGCCTATCATCTCACTTTAGTGTTGTACATATTCTCATTTCTTATAGAAGTTTCTGTTCATTTTTTTCCCCTAGAATTGCCGCAATTGATCTCCCCAATAGATAAAGCTTTGTTCCCAGGTCAGTTTTTTTTTTTTTTTTTGTCTTTTCTCATTTCTGAAACTGAGTACTCTTCTGGGATACTCCTCAGTTCCTCAGGTAGTAGATTTGATAGTTTTCCCAAGCACTGTGCAAACGTGTCAGAATCCCAGCAACTTGGGGCTCAAACGGAGACACTTTCTTCTCTCCCACTCTTTCTCTCTGCCATGCATACTGATGCAGACAGATAGAAGACTGGAGTGGATAGCCATTCCCCTCTCCAGAGCATTTTCCTGGCCCAGGGATCGAACCTGTGTCTCCCACATTGCAGGTGGATTCTTTACGATCTGAACCACCACGGAAGCCCAACAAAACATGTAATGACTCCTATTAAGGGTATTCAAGCTCTAGTTGCTGAACTCTTAAACAAAATTCTGAAAAGGGGTGAGGAAATCAAGCCCTAAAGTAGCAAAAATCTAACTCATATCTAATTTGTCAAAGTGAAAGTGAAAGTGTTATTCACTTAGTTGTGTGTGACTCTTTGAGACTCCCTGGATTATAGCCTGCCAGGCTCCTCTGTCCATGGCATTTTCCAGGCAAGAATACTGGAGTGGGTTGCCACTCCCTTCTCCAGGGGTTCTTCCCTACCCAGGGATCTAACCTGGGTCTCCTGCACTGTGGGGAGATTCTTTACTGTCTGAGCCACCAAGGGATTACCCTCTGTAAACCCAATCTGAAGTTATCAAGGTGTCCTTAAACCATCAAAGACGTATTTTTAGTAACAGCTTCTTGACTCATTACATTGCCACTCAACTAATAAGTTTAGTCGCTCAGTCATGTCTGACTCTTTATGACTCCATGGACTGTAGTCCTCCAGACTCCTCTGTCCATGGGATTCTCCAGGCAAGAATACTGGAGTGGGTTGCCATTTCCTTCTCCAAGTGATCTTCCCCAACTCAAAGATCAAATCCAGGTCTTCTGCATTACAGGCAGCTTCTTTACTGTCTGAGCCACCAGGGAAGCAACTAATACAACTAAACTAACTGTGGAAAATTCTGAAAGAGATGGGAATACCAGACCACCTAACCTGCCTCTTGAGAAATCTGTCTGCAGGTCAGGAAGCAACAGTTAGAACTGGACCTGGAACAGCAAACTGGTTCCAAATAGGAAAAGGAGTACGTCAAGG
>SJYV01029792.1:21981-51981 GCA_006410875.1 Neotragus pygmaeus
AACCCGTCCATTCTGAAGGAGATCAACTCTGGGATTTCTTTGGAAGGAACGATGCTGAAGCTGAAACTCCAGTACTTTGGCCACCTCATGTGAAGAGTTGACTCACTGGAAAAGACTCTGATGGTGGGAGGGATTGGGGGCAGGAGGATAAGGGGACGACCGAGGATGAGATGGCTGGATGGCATCAAGGACTCGATGGACGCAAGTCTGAGGAACTCCGAGAGATGGTGATAAACAGGGAGGCCTGGCGTGCTGCAATTCATGGGGGTCGCAAAGAGTCGGACATGACTGAGCGACTGAACTGAACTGAATTTTTAAATATCTTCCAATTGCCTGCAGATTTCACTCAGCATCCCCTGGGAGATCATAGAAGTGTTCACTAGCCACCATGGGGACCACATCCATGAAAGAACATTAATTTATAATTTGAATTTGTAACATGAATAAATCACTAAGCATTTTCCATTTGATTTCTAGCCTTGTGGGTATTGGGATCTATGACTCATTCCTACAAATGGGCATCCCTTTGAGATGTCTGTAAAGATGACACAAAGGCTTGATGTGTCAGCCAAATCACAAGGTTATAACATTTACTTCCTTAAATCTGACTGCAATGCAGTATGAATTTTTTTAAGAAAAGAAAACTCTTTGGAAGAATACAAAGAAACTTTTGTTAGAGAGCTTTATCTAGATTTGGTCTCAAGAAGAGTTAACCAATTAAATGATTCAACATATATTAAATACCCATGTCAGATACTGTGCTAAACAACAGCGATATAATGGAATAAGACACCATCCCAGCCCTAAAGTCTAACAGGGGAGATATCCATACAAACAAGCCATTGCCACACAATGTAATAGTTGCTATAAAGAAAAAACAGAAGAAGCAGTGACTAATTCTGTTGGGTGTCTTTCAGGGCATATGGTATTTAAGTTGGTCTTGAAAAACAGTTTACTGAATAATGCAGATGAAGGAAGGCATTAGAGGTTGAGTAGAGGTAGAAGTGAATGCACAGTTACTAAAAGGCAAGGCGTATTTAGGGAGCAGTCCAGGGCTCTGCATAACCAGAGCTCCACCTCTCATCCTGGGACACACAGACTCCTGGGCCTGTGCATCGGTATGCCAGGAGCTGGGGAAACCCCCAGGGTGAGCATGTCACAGCTGCCCAGGGCTTTTTTGAGTTTATTCAATGTTATGTCCATTTTAGTTAATAGTGATTTTGGACACTTTCCCCAGTTTATTGAAATACAAATGAATACGGATTTTAGGCGTATTAAAAAACAGAGGCGAGCATGAACACATTGTGGAGCAGAATGCTAAGACCTCGTGAATTCTTCGAATGAAACAAACATCTCTCAGTTGCAGAAGTCCATTTCAATAACCCTCTAACTAAGCTATAAGCCCTCTAACTATCAGTCTGTTACCAAGCCCCAACCTTTATGGTTCCATGCTTCTCTCAGCTCTTAAAGGGGTTCAACTGAAAAAAGCTGCACTAAAATGTGGATTGAATTAAGGTGAGAGGCAGGAAGTAAGGTTAAAAACATAACATTATCCTCTGGATATCTTTAAGGTATCCTTCAGAACCTTATCTGTACAGGGTTTCATATGCCAGATTGAGAATATGTAAGCAGGGTGCTAACAGGATTGAATTTCTGTTTCAGAACACTCTGTGGCACTGTGGCAAATAAATTAGAGAGCAAGAGACAGAATAAGTCAACAGACCATTATTACCACCTGAAATAAGTCAGAGGCAGTGAAGATGGCTAAGAAGAGATAGATTATTTGAGAGATAATTTAGAAAAGGAAAATGACAGGATTTAGTGATATTGACTGTGGGAGGTAGGAGTCAGGGGTGACTCAGATTTCTTGCTTTGCAAACTAATGGACAGTAAAGAAGTAAAAAAAAAAAAAAGTTTCTGAAGATAACCTGAAAAACATATGAAAGATAATGATTGATTTTTGCTTCTGCTAAAATGTGATGCCTCTGGCACAGTAATATTCTAAAATATGATGCCTCTGGCACAGTAATTATTCATTATCTTTATTTAGCAACCATTAAACACCATGAACTAAGCTAGATATACTTGGAAATAGCCAAGAGATAGTGGAAATTCAGGTCTGGAATTTAAGAGATGTGTTAAGCTGAGAGTATAAAAATGGAAGTCATTGATGTGTTTGGAGGGATGGTTGAAGCTAAGCAGCATGGTTATGATGCCACCAGGAGACTGCAAAGAGTAGGAAAAGAAGATTTTTCAGGACTGAGTCCAGGGGAGAACTAACCTTTCAATGTGAGAAAGTAGAAGAGCCTGGGAAAAGGTTTTCACAAAGTCACATGATAAGACTTCCTCCTAGTTTTGTTTTTTAATAACTGATTTAGTAAAATTTATATGCATTTTGCAAAACATAAATTCTTCAGATATTTGAAAGAATGTACATGATCTTCCTACACACCATATAAAGTCATCTTGTTCGGGGTTACTAAATTTCAGATATGTTATGAATCTATCGGAGAAGGCAATGGCACCCCACTCCAGTACTCTTGCCTGGAGAATCCCAGGGACGGGGGAGCCTGGTGGGCTGCCGTCTATGGGGTCGCAGAGAGTCGGACACGACTGACGCGACTTAGCAGTATGAATCTATAAGCTANGAATCTATCGGAGAAGGCAATGGCACCCCACTCCAGTACTCTTGCCTGGAGAATCCCAGGGACGGGGGAGCCTGGTGGGCTGCCGTCTATGGGGTCGCAGAGAGTCGGACACGACTGACGCGACTTAGCAGTATGAATCTATAAGCTGTTGCCAAATATTTTCGTTTTAATTGGGTGTAAAATAGTAATTTAGACCAATTACAGAAATCAATTGAATTACTTCATTAAATTCTACCAGCTTAGAAATTAGGCAGTTTTAATTATTTTTCTAAAGGAGGAGAGGGCGGGTAACAGATGAGCTTTACTGTATGAATCCCATAGGAGCCATAATTATAGATAAAATGAACCTTGGTGTTGCTGAGGGATTTAATCAACTTCCTCTGGAGATTCATACTTTCATTTTGGCTCACACTCTGTACAAAAGTTATTTTGGCGAGAAGTAAATGTAAAACGTGAAAAGTTCTAGGACACCGCGAAACCCGATCGAGCCGTATTTTCTTTCCTTCAGACGTAAATCTAGGCAGGTTCCTGGGAGGGCCCCAGGTCGCAGCTGGGGAGGCAGAGCAGCCCCCCTAAATCTTCACATCGTCCTTCGTTCCCTGATGCTAGAGACCTCACCCTAGAACGGCTCTCCTTTGGGAATAGCTGCTCTGGGTACGACGAGGCGTGGATCAAGCCAGGCAGTCGTGGAGTGAGGCCAGGTTGCATCTCTCTACGCTTTCAAACTGCACATCTCTTTTCCTTACTGGAAAACTTGCTGGCCTCCCTACGGTTCAGGTTGAGTGACGTCTTCACCATAGCAACCAATCACAAATCTGCTCTGAAAGAGACAGGAGGGAGCGGGTATTGTATTGGTGATGCCGTTTTGTCAATCTCAGCAGAGGCGCAGCCTCTTTCTCTTAGCAACGGATGCGTCAGGGTAACAGTTTGCTGGAGGAGCTAGATTTTGTGTTTTGGGACTTGTTTTTCTGAGAGAGCAGAGTCAAACTCTCATCTCCAGCTCCCGAAGGAATTTTTCTCCAGGGTATTGCGAAGAGGCTTCTTTTCCCTTCAGTTTAGCAGTATCAGGTAAGGGAAGCTCTGAGTGGGAAAGGAGGTTTAGAAGACAAGTCAGTATTTTACTCACTCTTTCAAGTGCATTAGGAACACTCACTATGCCAGCGATGTACCAGACATGGTGAAGACTACATATATCTACAAAACTTTCTCTGCTTTCAAAGAACTTCCAGCCTAGCCGGGGACAAAAATAATAATGAGAGAGGAGTTAACGACACTCTGAGAACTTTGAGGGCCTTGTACACAGGTTTTATATTCCCAGTGCTTTCACATTGCCTGGAATATAGTAGAAACCCAATAATTACTGGATGGATGGATAGATGGATAAAAAGGAAAAGAGCATGATCCTGGTATAGCAGATCAAAGAAGAAATGATTAATGTGGATTGAAGTGATTAGATGTCTTCAGGACTTAAGAAAGGGCTTTAGTAGATGGCATGAAGAAGGTAAACAGAGGAACATTAGCTCTTTGAAAGTAAGGGCCTTGTCTTATTCCTCTGTTGACTTCCAGAACCTGATTGATGTTCAATAATTTCTCTTTCCCAATGGTGTATTCTGAATGCTGAATGCAGGTACAGCAATCCTTCAGGCAGCTCGGAGTTTGAGGCTCTTGGCTTTGCAGAAGGGCATAATTAACTAGGCTGCAGCATGATTAGAAAGTATCAAGGAAAACAGGATTGTATTAGCCTGAGTGAGAAAGTTGCAGAGGCTTCAGAGGGAAGGTTGAATCGAGCCTTTAAGAATGAGTAAGATTTCAGCAAGCAGAGATGTGCATCATATGGAAGATGAGGGGTGGGGAGGGCAGAGCGTTTTCACTCTCTGTTTAGAGAATGGATAGTAATTCTATGAGGCCAGGGTAGAACTAGAAGAATAGATGTAGTGAGGCTGGCTGCGAAGGGTGGTAAAAGTGATGCTTAAAATTTGGACTCCCTCCTGTTTTGCTAAATCTGGTCTTCAAACCATGAGTGTAAGACTGCCTCATAATAATTTTTAAAATGCAGAGTGCCCGGCTCACCCAGATCTTCAGAATCACAGTGGGAGTCCAGGAAACTTGCATTTCAAATGAATTCTATTTCTATACTACGGGAGGAGAATTGGAGAAGGAAATGGCAACCCACTCCAGTATTCTTGCCTGGAAAATCCCATGGATGGAGAAGCCTTGTAGGCTACAGTCCATGGGGTTGCAAAGAGTCAGACACAACTGAGCGACTTCACTTTCCCTGAAGGAGAATGCCTCTGTGACTGATAGAAACNCCCACTCCAGTATTCTTGCCTGGAAAATCCCATGGATGGAGAAGCCTTGTAGGCTACAGTCCATGGGGTTGCAAAGAGTCAGACACAACTGAGCGACTTCACTTTCCCTGAAGGAGAATGCCTCTGTGACTGATAGAAACCCACTTTATATTCCCTAGTATACAGGGAAGTGGCTTCTTAAGATGTGCATTTTAGGAAGAGCACTCTGAAGATCTGCCCTGTGGGACTGTTCTGGTTGGGACAGAGGCGGGGAGTAAGTTAAATGTTCACAGTCTATCTGGTCTAGTGGCAGGGTAGGGGAAGAGGAATCCATGGACAGAAAAAAAAATTACATGTTTATTTTGACTCACCACTAATTGAAATGCGTTCATTGGTAACAAACCACAGTAGTATTCGTGGGACCTGTGACTTTGTCATCAAAAGATATTATATATCTTTTCATAGAATATCATGGATGTTATTTATGCTCACCACTTCTTCAAAATTAAGGCAGTCACTAGAACCACTGCTACATCTTATTTAATATATTAATAAAGAAGCACGTACGTTATTATACCATAATCTTTTAAATAGTTTGATAACTGTATTTCAGTATAATGTATTCCTTGTAATCCCATGTTTTTGTTTGATGCATGGGCTTCACCAGGCTGCCAAAGGGGTTTGTGGCACAAGACAGGAACCCCTGATATAGGAGGACATGTTGAAGACCTAAACCAGAGGATGCTATGGGAGAGGAAAGCTTGGAATTCAGGAGATATATCAGAGGGAGAAGTCATGATTTAACATCCACTTAAATAAGTAAATATCTGATATTGGAAATAAATGGAAGTGGGTTAGAAGGGGAGAAATGAGAAGAGAAGACTAACGAATATTGTAAAAACAGTTATCTCTGGAGGGTGGGTGTCTTGCACTTTTCCAAAGGTGGCAGAACAGCCCGGGAGAACCTTAAAGCTCAATCATCAGGATCTTGGTAGAGGCAGACCAAGAAGCAGCAGTTCTTGGAAACATACGAGACTCCCAAGATGTTAGTCTGGGACCTTATTCTCTCTGTTTTTTAACAAAAGTGAAAGTGATGGAGGCAAATGTGATGAACTTACATATACTTTGGGAAGATAAAAGAGGATAAAGAGGCTGATGGCCATCTAGACAAGGTCAGATAATTGAAGAAGTCTTAAGGAAGTAATACTTACATAGAAAGACACTAGGTGAAGATGAGGTTCCAGCGCTACAGGTTATCTTAGAATTAAAAATCTCGTGAATGGCTGTGAGCCACACAGGTATATATGTAACAGATGGGAATGTGTACAGGTATGTGCAATACAGCAGAATAAACTGAAGAGAGGAAGCTAACAATTGTTTACATCACTGTATTATGTCAGTTATAATTCATGTCACTTATCCCTTCTTTTGCAGTAGTTGCCTTCCTGAAGCCTCATAGAAAAACACAGTCCCAGGCAAATCTTTAGTTTGGAACTAAGTCATGGACAGCTTTGAATGCAATGCCCCTCATTATCAGTGGAGTACCATCACAGGTTTTGAACATGAACTGTTGCAAAGAGCATTTACCCAGTACAGTTGTCCCTCAGTATATATGGCAGGGTTGTTGTTTTTTTTTCAGGCTCCCCCATAGATACCAAAATCCAAGGGTGCTTTTATAAAACGGTATATTATTTGCAAAACCTAAGCACATCCTCCTGTATACTTTAAATCATCTCTAAATTACTTTTAATACCTAATACAATGTAAATAATAGTTGGTGCATGGCAAATTCAAGTTTTGCTTTTTGGAACTTTCTGGAATTTCTTTCCTCAATATTGTTGATCTGAGTTGGGTTGAATCCAAGATTGTGGAACCCGCAGCTATGGAGGAGGGTCCATTGTACTCACTTCTTTTGTCACTCCCAATTGTCTTTTGCTGTCATTATGGAAGGTAGAAAATGTGTCCTTTGGTGCACTGGTAGCAAAAAGGCATTCTGGAATGAGTGAGTTAATTTACATAGAAAATTGATAGTTTAATCAATTTTACTATCAAAAATACTTAAATGGAATTCTTAAATATTTATAAGTATTATCTCTCATAAATTCTGTTTTTAAATTCAATCAGCTATGGTGGCTTTGAAAACTAATTGTAGCACAAGCCTCTGGGGTAGACATAATCTTTATTTTAGGAATAGACAAATATCTCTTCTGCTACTCTTAATCATGATGAATTTACTTCTGTTGGGAACAAGAAAAATATGGTGAGCATTTCAGAGTAATTTTGGTAAAGTGATATCTGTATTGAAAGTTTTTCATGACCTTGAAATAGTCAATTTAATGAGAGAATTTTGGAAAATATAATATAGCATATTCACTACACAAAATATGCTGTTAGTTTTATGAAAAATTTTAGTAAGACCTGCTGTAATTTAGGGCTTCCCAGGTGGCTCAGTAGTAAAGAATCCACCTGCCAATGCAGGAGATACAAGAGACTAGTATTCCCTTTCCTGCCAAGGACGCAAGGGATCAACAGACTAGCTAAAAAATGTTTCCTAAGGCCCTAACAGGCTTCTCTGGTGGCTCAGACAGTAAAGAATCTGCTTACAATGCAGAAGACACAAGTTCGATTCCTCATTCAGGAAAATCCCCTGGACAAGGAAACAGCAACCCACTCCAGTATTCCTGCCTGGAAAGTCCCAGGGACAGAGAAGCCTGGAGGACTACAGTCCATGGAGTCACAAAGAGTTGGATATGACTGAGCGACTGAGCACACCTATGCACATTTAATTGCAACATTTGAAAAGAACTGGGCACATATAATTGATTTGACGTTTCTTGGGATGGTTTACGTTAAGCTGACACCTATACATTCAAGTAGCACCTGCCTGGAACCTGTGATTGTTTTACTACATGTGGCAAAGAAGAATTAAATTTGTAGGTGAACTTAAAATTGCTAATCAGTTAACCTTAAAAGAGAGAGATCATCCTTTATTATCGAGGGGAGTCCAAGGTAATCACCAGGGTTCTTAAAAGTGGAAGAGGGAGAAGGAAGAGAAGGTAAGAATATTCTATTCGAGAAGGACTTAAACCCACCATCGCTGGTTTTGAAGATGGAGCCAGAGGGCCCACCAGCCAAGGAATGCTGGGGTCCTCCAGTAGTAGGAAAAGGCAGGGAGATGAATTCTCCCCTAGAACCTCTAGAAAGGATGGAAATGTTGATGCATTTCCTTGTTGACACTTTGATTTTAGCCAGACTTTGAAACTATAGAACTGTGAGATAAATTTTTACTGTTTTAAGACACTAAGTTTGTGATAACTGTTTTAGCAGCAATAGAACACTAATACAGCATGCATACAGCTTATTCACAGAAAAAAAGAGTGAAGCCGTTAGTCGCTCAATCATGTCCACCCCATTGACAGTAGCCCCAAAGGCTCATCTGTCCATGGAATTCTCCAGGCAAGAATACTGGAGTGGATAGCTATTCCCTTCTCCAAGGGATCTTCCCAACCCAGGGATGAAACATGGGTCTCCTGCTTTGCAAGCAGATTCTTTACCATCTGAGCCACCAGAGAAGTTATTCACAGTTTAGGCAGAAGCCTTTTTTTTTTTTAGATTGGAATTTCATAAGCTAAGAATAGAAGAAGGGAAGGAAGGACCAAGGAATCATTAACAAATTTTCTTGGTACATATACTGTGCCAGTTACAGAGGTCACAATAATAGGAAAGAAAATGAACCTCCATCCTCCCAGTATATAGTCTATTTCACGTGCCCCAAACTGAACTCCTAATCTTCCCTTTCAAAACAATTCTTCCTGGGGAATCCCCACCTCAATAAACAGCAAACCTATGCTTTCAGTTCTTGAGCCAAAACTCACTAAAGTCATCCTTGATCTCTTTCTTTCTCTCAGAACCTGCATCCAAGTCATCAGCAAATACTATGGGTTCTACAAAATCTGTCCTGAATCCAGTCAGTTTTTCCATCCCATTCTCACCTCCCTGATCTAAACTGCCACTATCCCTTTCTTGGATAATTGACTGTATTGGATTTTCTACTTCAGTTCTTTCCTTGCTATAGTCTTGGCATCACAGCAGCCACAGTGATTCTCAAAATGTGAATCAAGTCAAGTGAAGTAACTCCCCAGCTCAAAACTGTCCAAAGCTCCCCACCTCATTCACAGTGAAACTCGAAGTCCTTCTCCATGACCTAGCCCTCTTGTGATACATTATATAATTGCCCCCAACTATCCCTTGTAGGAGGGTCATCATTCCGACCCATTCCTAGGCAAGCATACATTCTTACCCCCTTATCAGGACTGACTGTGTGATTGGTTGAGCCAATGGAATATAAGCAGAAAAAAGGACAATGCACCAGTGCCAAGGAGAAGAGTTAGAAAGCATTACTTGATTTTATTATCTCTCACTTTTTCTTCTGCCACAAAAGTAGTATGTGTCAAATAGGACTGCTCCTTCAGCCTGTGTCGCAGAAAAAGACTGGAACCAACACCTCATCCACAGCCATAATATAGAATATGGGAAGAAAGAAATGTTTGCTGTTGCATGTTACTGAGCAGTAAAGGGCATTTGTTTCTACAGCAAAACTGACTGTTAATATAGCTGCATTACCTCTCCAACCAACTTCAGGTCCTAGTCTTCCCCTCAGTCTCTCTGCTCCAACCATCATGACCTTCTTCCTAAAGCGCCACGCAAACACTTACCCCAGAATCATTACACCTACCATTCCCTCCACCTGGAAATACCCTTTCCTTCCCAAGATACCTGCATTTCCGGCTCCTTCCCTTCTCTTTGGACTTTGCTCCAATGTTGCTTAAGTGAGGTCTCCCTGTGTGCACCCTCTCTCCTCCTACACCCCCCTCTGCTTTTCCTTTTCTCCTTAATAGTTATCATCATTTGAGGGGCTGATTATTTTGTTCCTTTCTTTGCTGTCTCTTTCCCTACTAGAACACAAGCTCTATCAGGGCAGGGTTTTTGCCTATTTCTTCACAGCTATATTTCTTATACGTAGGAAAGCATCTGGCACATTATAGTCACTCAGTAAATAATTGTGAAATAAATAGTGTGTGTCGGCGGTATGTGTGTGCACATGTCAGGAGAGTTTGGGTGATCTTCACAAGGTTTTTGTGTATTTTAAGTCAAATATAGCTGGGACAGAATATAGAGATGGGTACATTGATAAGAATCTTCTGAGAAGAAGACTAGGTCTAAGATGTGAAATTACACTAAAGCTGGGAAGTAGGATGGAGGAGACTCAACAGGCTGAAACAGTGGGTCAGAGCCATCCATTGCACAATAATTTGCCTAAGGCCACTAAGCTGGTAGAAGGGTCTGTTTTTAAACCCTGCTGCTCAGACTCCTGAAATCACATCTTATCCATCTAACAAGACGGGTCAGAGCTGATCTTTGAGATGACAGGGATTTAGTGTCATGGCAGTGAACTTGGACATGTTATATCCTGTCAAAATTGTTGAGTAATTCCACAGAAAACTTTTGGAGGTTTTCTCTGAGAGTGCAAATAGAGACACAGTGGTTACATGTGCACATTTAAGACAAAAGTACTATTTAAATTTTGTTGTTCAGTCTAAGTGGTGTCTGTACTTTGCAGCCCCATAGACTGCTGGACGCCAGGCTTCACCATCTCCCAGAGTTTGCTCAGTCTCACGTCCATTGAGTCAATGATGCCATCCAATGATCTCGTCCTCTGTCTCCCCTTTCCCCTCCTGCCCTCAATCTTTCCCAGCATCAGAATGTTTTCCAATGAGTCAGCTCTTTGCATCAGGTGGCCAAAGTATTGGAGCTTCAGTTTCAACATCGGTCCTTCCAATGTATATTCAGGGTTGATTTCCTTTAGGATTAACTGGCTTTCTCTCCTTGCAGTTCAAGGGACTCTCAAGAGTCTTCATCAACACCACAGTTGAAAAGTATCAATTCTTCAGTGCTCAACCTTCTTTATGGTTCATCTCTTACATCCATACTTGACTACTGGAAAAATCATAGGTTTGACTATATGGATCTTTGAGGGCAAGGTGACATCTCTGCTTTTAATATGCTAAGTTTATTTATATTATTCAAAAATCATGCATATATATACACATTGTGAGTCTGTGCCTGCCTATGGCGTTTAAGCCTGTGTTTGTAGCTGGGACACCTGCCGGGCACAGGGCAGCACAGAGAGCTTCCTGAAATGGAAACAGTAGCAGGAGGCAGGGGATCCAGAGTTCTCTTTTGTGCTTCCATGGCAGGATCTGTGGCGGAAACCTTGAAGTGTCTCTCGCCAAAACTTCAGCTTCAGCTGAATGGCTCCCCTGGAATGGCAAGATCTCACTAGGAAGACAGTTGTTGCAATAAACTTTTGGTCACAAAACACCCATTTGTGAAGATACATGTTGATTTGCTGTTTAGTTGCTAAGTCATGTCCAGCTCTTGTGACCCCATGGACTGTAGCCCACCAGGATCCTCTGTTCTTGGAATCCTCCAAGCAAGAATACTGCAGTGGGTTGACATTTCTTTCTCCAGGGTATCTTCCCCACCCAGAGATTGAATCTGTGTCTCCTGCACTGGCAGGCAGATTCTTTGCTAGTGAACCACTAGGGAAACCCACATGATGATTTAGCCAAAGACAAAACTTAGGAAATATATTCTTATGTTTATTAGATGATAATACTTATTATTTGAAACTATAAATGATGCTAATGATATCCTCTCTTTATGCAGCTGAAAACCTGAGCCATGGCTCCAAAACCTCAAAAACGAAAGAAAACAAAACAGGCGAAAACCAAAATGACATTACCTGGTAGGACTGTTTTTTCATTTATGAGATTTTTATGGATTTAGTATTTGTACATCTGTTAGCAGCCAAAACAGTCATGGTATTATCTCTCAAACGGTTTTTGCTGTCATAAAGTCAAATGCAAGTGGAATTCAAAATATGGGGATTTATTATTATTTTTATTCATATCATTATAATATCAACTAAATATCATGTAATAAATGACATAAATGTTATAGCAAATGTGTCATTATGAGATTATTCAGTGAGAAAGACAATTATTCAGTTTCTATTTGATTATTAATAAATAGCTTAAATCTTCATTGTTTATTTTGCTTTTGTGTTTTATGTTCTAAGACTTGGTAGAAGACTAAGATACATATCTGATTCAAAAATGTAAATTTAACATCATTTTATTATATTCTAGTTAGTGAAGAAGCAGAACCCTTGAATATGGAGAGCATGGGTAAGTGGAAATACAATTCAGAATCCATGTCCCCAGTTCTGCAACATTTTAATATGCAATAAGCAAGGGAGAATACTATAAATTGAAATGATTGAACAAAATGTGCGTATACTAAAAGTACATCATTTTATTTAGAATACAAAATAAAATTTTTGAAGAAAGATTAAAAAAGTGGAAGAGAGAATTTCAAACTGAACAGTCTCTTAAAAATCTAACATCCTATGATTATTGAGAGACCTTTTAACTATAGAGTGTGTTGTTTATTTTGTAACAATAAAGTTGTTGCTTTTTATAAAAATATTTTTCAAACTCTGGCTCATGGGCAACATATATCTGTATGTCATGTTCGGGTTCTATTATTTCAAGGGAAGAAGCTGATTTTTAAGCAAATAAACTAGAACTTAAACAACCAAACTGATGTTGTTCCTACTTTTAGAGGCTAAATAATCTTATTCTAAAAACTTTTATTTTCGTCATTGTTGTTGAAACTTTCTCTTCGAGTTTTCTTAGATAAGGGCAGTTCATGTTTAGAAACAGGGAAACATATATATTCTTGATTCACTAACATTGAATTCACAGCCAACAACACTGTAATTCAGGCCTGACTGATGTTTATACACGTTTTCTTATAAAGTACATCACAGGCTTCTTGCACGTAGGACAAGCACTAGACAGCACTTTAGCTATAAGCTCAGGGACCATTTTAAACAGGTAAATCATCAACACAAAGCACAAGAAATGTGGCACCACATCAACAATAGAAAGGACACTGCAGTTTGAGAGCAAGCAGCAGATGGTAGAGCCTCGTTGGCCACATGCACACTGGGTAACTCACATTTTTTGCCACCTTAAAGCACGTCCACTAGTGAACGTGAAAGTGCCACGGCTATTGATCTTGGGTTACGAATGCATTTTAGAAAGTGACTTTGCAAGTACAAAATGTGTGAATAATGAGGACAGAGCATATTTATTTGTTTGTGCATTTATATCCTATTCACACACACACCCATGCTGACTTGCCCTTGTGTGTGCTCGCTACCTCTCACCCTCTCTCCTCTCTCTCCCTCCTACACTTCTCTCCTCCATCTCTCCCTTTCTTTCTCTCTCTCTGTTTCTTTCTTGCACACACACAAGCTTGAGGGGAACAGAAACTCTTGTTTACCCCTGTACCCCAATGCCCATCTTGATACAGAATAAACCCTCAATAAATATTTGTTGATTGATGGAGTGAATAAATTGCTTTCCTGATTCTTCCTTTCTAAATAGATCAGCAGCACTCCTGCCCTCCTTCATTCCATGTTCTCTCTCTCACCCGGTTTTCTCCTAGGTAGCACTTGTCACCATTTGTCCTTATTTGTTTCTGAGGGTATTTATAGGTTTAACACCTGTCTCCCCCTCTAGACTGTATACCCTACACTAGCACCATGTTTTTCGCATAGTAGGTGCTCAGTAAATATTTTCTGACTAAATAACGAGTAAGCAGATCCTTGACTTAGAATGCATGCATGTATGTTTCTTTAAGGAAGAAAAAAGAAATTTCAGCACTTTGCACTGCAAGTTGGGGGGTTTGAATTAGCATCCCTTTGTCCTACAACCTCTCTCTCTACTCCCAGACTCCCTTGCTGTGAGCTCCTGTAATTGCCAACTGTCACTCAAGGCTTGGGGCTGTCATGCTGCTTGAGAGTAGGATTCTGTTTCCTACCAAGGACCAAGGGATCAACAGACTAGCTAAAAAATGTCTCCTAAGGCTCTAACAACCTTCCTTGGTGGCTCAGACAGTAAAGAATCTGCTTGCAATGCAGAAGACACAGGTTCAGTCCCTGGGTGGGGAAGATGCCCTGAAGAAGGAAATGGCAAACCACTCCAGTACTCTTGCCTGGAGAATCTCATGGACAGAGGAGCTTGGCAGGTTACAACCCAAGGGGTTGCAAGAGTTGGACACTACTTAGCAACTAAGTCGCCACCACCAAGGCCCTAACAGGCAGTGTCTGGAGGTCTCTAGAGATGATGTGTGATTTTTCCACATAATTAACGTTTATTGAGCTTTGGGTCAGGAATACTTCTCTCATCTCTTTAGCCCTAGGAAGTTAGCGTTACTGTGGCCATTAGAAGATGGAGGTGCTGTGACTCCCAAAAGTTAAATAATTTACCCAAATTATGTGTCACACTTTAATACAGATTAGAACATCCATGGTATATTAATGGCTTATGGCCAATGTAACAAGTCATCACAAATTTATTATTGTACTATATTATATTGAATCTGAAATTGCTTTCCCTGGGGTAAAATCAAATTGCTCGTAGGGCTGGTTCTTCTGGAGTCTCTGAAGGGATAGTCTGTTCTCTTCTTACCTTTCCCACCTAAAAGCTCCCAGTGTTAATCGACTCTTGGCCCCTTCCTCTGTCTTCAAAACCAGCAGTGTATCATCTAATCTTTCTCTGACTTTGACCTCTGCCTCCCCGTCACTTCTCCTCCTTGCTATTGACCCACCAGCCTTCCTCTTCTAAGGACCCTTGTGATTTCATGTGACCCACCTCAGAAGCCCAATAACCTTCTCATCTCAAGATCCTGAAATTAATCACACCTGCAAGTCTCTTTTGTCATGTAAGGCAACACGTTCACAGGTTTCGGGAATTAGGATATGGCTGTCTTTGGGGGAAGCATTATTCTGTTTATCACAAGAGATTAAGAGCACAGCTTTTGGAATTAGACAGATGTGGTTTGAATCATAATTCTGGCACTTAATGACTGTGTGGCCACAAATGACTTCACCTTTTTGAGCTTCTTCCCCATCTGAAGAATGAGGTAGTGACACTCATCTCATGAGGATGAGGCAGAAGGGAAATTAGGTAGTGCATGCACGCTTTCTTACACAGGGCGGTCACAGAGAAGGTTTGCATTAACTGTTATTACTATAATGGTAGGGAAATAGATTAATGAATTAAAATGAAGAGTCCAAAAATAAACACATATATGTGGTCGATTGATTTTCAACAAAAGTACAAGGGCAATTCCGTGGAGAAGAGACAGTCTTTTCAATAAATGATTTTGAAACAACAACCCATACTGCACATCACATACAAAAATTATCTCAAAATGGATCATAGACCTAAAGGTAAAACCAGATATTATAAAACTTCTGGAAGAAAACATAGGAGAAAAATATTTGTGACCTTGGATTAGGCAAAAATTTCCCAGAAAAAAACACCCCAAACTATTAATCCTAAGAAGTCTTTGCCTAACTGGTTTTTTCTTTTATGAAATTCTAGTCGGAATGAGCTAAAGGAATGAGCTCTTGCTATGTGCAACAATATAAATGAATCTCAAAATAATCATGCTAAGCAAAAGAAGGCAAAAAAAAGCATATAATGTGCATTTATAAATAGTCCCTAAAAAACAAACTACTGATCTATAGAAATGGAAAGCAGATCACTGACTGCCTGGGAGTAAGGAGGTGTGCTGGGAGAAGGGGAAGAAAGAAATTTTTATGTATTATGGTTGTGTTCTTTATCTCGATTGTGGTGATAGTTTCGTGGGTCAATGCACATATTTATCAATTTGTACACTTTAAATATCTACAGTTTATTATTTATCAATTATATCTCACTATAACTATTTTTTAAAAGGTAAACCAAAATGTTAAAAGAAAGATATGGATGAATGCATGGGACTTATGTACATACTGGCTCAGTATGCAGGATTGGCCTAACTGCCATGTGGCCTATGATTTATACTGCACAGCCTGCATCCTTGTGCACATAGGACTCCTAGCGAGTTAGTTGTGGAGAGCTTGAGACTGTCTTGAGCCCCTGCTCTACCAAGCTACTAGGTGAATAACTGCACCCACTGCATCCTGCGCAATGTACCTTTGTTACCTCCCTGACTATATGTGAAGAGGAGCAGGACCCTCTCCTGTGCTCCTCTGTGTTCACACATTTGAGAGAAAGTACAGCATGCTAGATACAGTGCAGGGAATTTGGTTTGCAACCTAGGTCCCCTATATCTAATTCCTAGCCCCTGACCTTGGATACTTTACTTGTACTCTGCGGGCCTCAGTTTTCTCAGCTGAAAAATGCAGGCAGTTACGGTAATGTCTTCAGAATGTTGTTATAAACAGTAAATAAATTAATAATCTGTGTAATGTGCTTGGAACAGTGCCTGGCAGTAGATGCTTCCCAGAAGCTTCTACACAGCAGGCTGTTTTTCACTCACGCTGTCATTCACTCACTGCACTGGACTGGCAAAATGTCCAGCAGATCTTGCCCCCATGGAAGCACTTTCGACCTCTACAAGCTTCAGGAGGCCCTGCACGCCTTCTGCTCTGCTCCAGCAATTTTCTCACCCTCCTGGACCAGCCAGTTTCCCACTCTGCTAGAGGCACAGCAGAGCCCAGAGCCCATTTCACCACAAATCACCAGAGCCTCATTGTTATGCACTTACAGTGCTGTCTTCAGTGCAGGCCTCAAAGCCTAAATAACAATTCTTTCATTAAATTTAGCCAGAGATCCTTGGGGTGTCCAGAAGTGTCAGACCTTGCTCTGTTTAGTTTGGCCGTTGTTCAGATAGGGCATGGAGGTACTAGACTATAGTAGTTCTGCATGGTCTACTGGCTACTAGTTGCCTACAGTTATTACTGATTGTAGATCCCAGCCAGAAACAGGCTAGTAATACTACTACCTTCTAGATAAAGGAATGTAAGATCCTATATTAAAGTTGCCTTGAAAAAGACAAGTTAGTGACTTCCCTGGGGGTCCAGCAGCTGAGACTCTGCACTCCCATGCAGGGGAGCCCAGGTTCAATCCCTGGTCAGGGTACTAGATCCCATATGCTACAACTAAGACCCAGGGCAGCCAAATAAATATTTTTTTAATGCTCAGTTAGTGTGAAAGGATTGTTTTTATGATGAAATCTCCCAGTAGGATTTGAAGTATGTTTAGTGGCAGTGGGTGACATAGAACACACTTGGTCCCTGCCCTTCCAGTTTCTAGGGTGGTAGGAAGCTTTTCTGGCCTTTGTGAGCACCTCTGTTCATCAAGGACAGCCACTTCCTTTCCAGCTCTAGCTCTGTGTGGGTCTCACGGTTCCACCTAGTGGTTTTCTAAGGCAAAACTGCAAGAACTCTTACAAGCCATTCAGTTCAGTACAGTTCAGTCACTCAGTCGTGTCCAACTCTTTGTGACCCCATGAACCGCAGCATGCCAGACCACCCTGTCCATCACCAACTCCCAGAGTCCACGCAAACCCATGTCCATTGAGTCACTGATGCCATCCAACCATCTCATCCTCTGTCTTCCCCTTCTCCTCCTGCCCTCAATCTTTCCCAGCATCAGGGTCTTTTCCAATGAGTCAGCTCTATGCATCAGTTGGCCAAAGNGCCAGGCTCCTCCGTCCATGGGGTTTGCCAGGCAAGAGTGCTGGAGTGGGGGGCCATCGCCATGTAAAACACCCCTGCATTCATGACAATATGTTAAAAAGGTGTGTTGATATCTAGTTTAACAGTAATCTTATTTTGCTAAGAGCCTAGTTGCCACATGTATATCTTCTGTGCTCAATAAATACAAATCTACAGCGTATTTTCTAACTGTAACATTCTTTGAGAGAGAAATGCCGTTTGTAGAGAACATTTACCTGAACGTCTTGAGGCAGAGGCAATGTCATGGGTTTTATGCAGGTCTAGATAAAAATGCAGCACAGACTGTTAGAGAACCTCAGAGAACAGGTGATCTACGAGAGACACATTGTTTTCTGAATGTAGATCAGCTACAAGGAAACGTACAAACGCTCACAAAGTGACCTTTCCTTTTGCAGAGCATTGTTAGATTGAAAAATACACGGAGTAGATTGAGAGAGAGAGAAATGAGTAAGTATTCTCACAGATAGAATCAGTTGCAGGCTGGAGCCGGTAAAGGCAAAGCAGATGATTAAGGTATGCAGGGCAGACCAACGTGCATTTCCGTATAAGGTCAGTTTGTATCAAGAGTGTCATCAGTCAGCCTTTGTACATCTCTGCTCCCAAACTGGTGGCTATGGTCCCATTGAGCATGCTCAATCAGATCATCCTGATTCTATCCATGCAGACATGATTCCAAGGAGGAATGTACAAAGTCACAAATTATCAGTCCATACCCGTCATAGAATTCATATTAAGAACTTGAGAGAAAAAAAGATTTGAGGAATTTCAGATGTCAAAGCAGAATTCCCAATGAGCATCAATAACAGAAAAATCAAGGACTGAATTTAACAGCATACTCCAGAGAGTACAATGATCTCGTGTCTTTCTGCCCAAGCCTTAAGAAGTTTAATAGCAATTCTATCAAACTATAAACTTATTTTTTCTCATAACAAGATTTTTAAAGAGAATGTTAACATATCAAGAATATAAGGGTATTTACAAGAAGATAAATCAGAAAACATTCTTGTTTAAATAATATCTTCTGACCTCGGGATGACCACTGTTTGACTGTCATTCAATCAATGATTGGATACCTTGCCTAGTATAAAGTGTAATGAAATTAAAGATTTCTCACAATTGTCATTTTAATCAAAGCATTGAATGAATCACTGGAAAGTTAATAAATATACTTTGTATCTCAATTTAATTATGCATAGAATATACCATTCCATTTAATTCTGACTTGGTCTACCCAGTCAGTGGTCCCAATGCTTTTTATTTCAGTTTTTTTAATTGAAGTATAATTTATTTACAATGGAGTGTTAGTTTCAGGTATACAGCAAGTGATTCAGATATATATATATATNCTTTGCCAAAAAAGGTCCGTCTAGTCAAGACTATGGTTTTTCCAGTGGTCATGTATGGATGTGAGAGTTGGACTGTGAAGAAAGCTGAGTGTTGGAGAATTTTTGCTTTTGAACTGTGGTGTTGGAGAAGACTCTTGGGAGTCCCTTGGACTGCAAGGAGATCCAACCAGTCCCTCCTAAAGGGGACCAGTCCCGGGTGTTCATTGGAAGGACTGATGCTGAAGCTGAAACTCCAAAACTTTGGCCACCTCATGGGAAGAGTTGACTCATTGGAAAAGACCCTGATGCTGGGAGGGATTAGGGGCAGGAGGAGAGGCATCACTGACTCGATGCACATGAGTTTGGGTGAACTCTGGGATTTGGTGGTGGACAGGCAAGGCTGGCGTGCTGTGATTCATAGGGTTGCAAAGAGTCGGACACGACTGAGCAACTGAACTGAATTGAAGGCTGATTCACATTGAGATTTGACAGAAAATACAATTCTATAAAGCAATTATCCTTCAATTAAAAATAAATAAATATAGGCCCTCCTAGTGGACTGAAGTAGTGGTTGAAAGCTTCAAAGAGCCCCAATTTAGGTCTGTGGAACTGATGTATCATTGTAATTGAATGTTTTTCACTCAAGATCAAAGATCTCACACATCAGAAGGTGGAGAACTGGAGAAAATAATTAGCAATATAGTTAAAAGAATATTTGACTAGGAAACCAGATTCCAGTTTTAGAATTAGTCACTTAAAAACTTGTGCTTCTTTGGTGGCTCAGATAGTAAAAATCCACTTGCAATGAGGGAAACATGGGTTTGATCCCTGGTTTGGGAAGTTCCCCTGGAGGAGGGCATGGCAACCCACTCCAGTATTCTTGCCTGAAGAATCCCATGGACAGAGGAGCCTGATGGGCTACCATCTGTGGAGTCTCAAAGAGTTGGACAGGACTGAGCAACAGAGCACATCTATCCCTCTCTATGCCTCTACTTCCATCTCTGCCAAAGGAAAGCTTGTACTACATAATCTCTGATGTCTTTTTCTATTCCAGAATAATTATACTTCCATGATTTTAATCATGTAATCTATGACAAACCTAACTGACTTGTAGTAGAGTCTCACAAAGTTCTGATCATCAAAATATATGTATATTTAGAGATCCTCAGTGTGGTTATGGCAACCCACTCCAGTACTCTTGCCAGGAAAATCCCATGGACAGAAGAGCGTGGTAGGCTGCAGTCCATGGGGTCGCTAAGAGTCGGATACAGCTGAGCGACTTCACTTTCACTTTTCAACCCACTCCAGTGTTCCTACCTAGAGAATCCCAGGGACGGCGGAGCCTGGTGGGCTGCCCTCTATGGGGTCACACAGAATCGGACACAACTGAAGCGACTTAGCAGCAGCAGCAGCAGTGTGGTTATGGACGTCATTGTGTTAAATCACTGGGATCAGGAGATAAACATTAAAACAAACAAAAAATACCTCCTAGAACAGTAGTGCTAAGCATTTTGGCTTCTGATATGCAATCATTAAATGTATAATCACTGTGTTAAATATGTGATGGACTAAGTCACTAAATAAGAAAATAACAGATGACATTTTATGAGATTGTATATTTTTTAAATCTAGCTTCAAGGCTATTAAATTAACAGCCTATCATAAAGGTATATTCTGATTGACTTGTCTCTTGCAAAGAATTAAAAGAAAGTACTTATATATTTTATTCTCAGGAAACCTACATATCCTTAAAAATTATTGAGAACACTAAACAACTATGGTTTATATAGGCTATCAATATTTACTGTATTAGAATTAAAACAAATAAATTCCAAACAGTTATTAATTTAGAATTGAAGATAATCAGCCATTTAAAAATGACATCATTTTTTAAACTATTTTAAAAATTGTGAATCTCATTTTATATCTATCTGCTTTTGAACTCATTTCATTGCAATGGGTTGTTTTGAATGAAGCATTTTAGGCAAATTCTGTCTCCACAGAGATGTAGTTGAAATGAAAGAATATCTTGATAGACTTTTCAAATTATTATGGATATTCTTTGATTCTACACAAAATCTTGAAAAGCAGTAGTTTCTTACAGGCTAGTTGTTGCAATATGAAGCCATATCATGAAACTGTTGTATTTAATGGTGCTAAACTTCCTCAGTTCATGTCACTTTGTGAGGGAATCTTTTTATGTGCCTGATTTTGTAAAATATTATGTATTAGCTATTTATGAAGTATAGGTTTACTTAGTTCACACAGTCATACAGATGTCATACAGTTATAGAGTCTCCCAAATGCTGACATATTTCATTATGCAATATCACTACCAACCTCATTATAAAACTCTCCATTTATAAGGATTCATTACATTTTATAAAATTCTCATTTTCACATCAGAGTTTAAATTTTATCACAAGCAACACATTACTAATTATTTTTCCTGAAGTGACTCACTTTATTAGTTTTCAATAAGCTGTCTATAAAAGAACTAAGTCTAAATTACCATGGTCTTGTCTGTTAGTTTCTCTTTCAAGTGAAAAATGGCACTATGTGATAAACAGAAGCTTCTTAAGCTTTTGATTGAAATGTCCAAGAACGTTCCTCAAGACAACCACCATCCTTCAGTATGCAGCAGAAGTGTTTATGCATGTTTTCATTTTGTAACCTAGCATATTAAAGAAAATCTGTACTCAGTGGGCAAGATTTAATGAAATTAATTTTTATTGTTTCATCAAGAACATTCTTAAATGAAACAAGAACTTTTTTTTTTTTAGAGCCCTTAAAAGGAAAAAGATTAGCTCTAAGGTGCTAACAATTTTAAACATCACTGCTTTGATTTTATCAGTACCAGTGTCAGCACAGAGCAACCACAAATGATACTCTGTTTTGATGTCGCCAGCCCATGAGAGACTCGGGGATACCTGAGAGTCGATGGTACTCACTTTAAGAAACACTGAATTAGACTTTTCAAACCAAACAAATACCATTTTAAACCTCCCAAAATATCTTTTGATTGACGAAAAACCTACTTCTAAGCAACATATTGAAAATGCCTTATCATTCATTTAAGGTTCAAGTAGAGAAAATGAAACTTGAACCAGGCAGATAGAAAATGTAAACATAGAAGTACATTTAGGAAAGACCATGCCACAGGAAACTATCACATGGTATAAGGAGAAAAATAGATTTTAAAATATGCATTAATCTCATAAATACTGCTTTCCATACCTTGTAATTTATGATCTTGAAGTGGTTCTGACATTAGATTGCCTCTTCTCCTTTGCTTGGCAGCTGATGTAAACGGCCCTAGAATGAAACTCATGAAACTTTTCTCTGAAATCCAAAATATATGAAAGACAATACCATCTCCTTCTTGACCAGGACTTGGGTCTTTAAACCTGAGTCAGGCATGCACCATGATTTCAAAATGATTCTTGACAATTTGAAGTCAGTCACATGCCATCTTTCTTTAGCCAATCATAGGGTGATGCTAAAAACAACAACAGGTCAATTGAGGCTTTTTCTAACACACCTATAATCACCACTATCATTATTCCTGGCTCTCTTCCAGAGAACTTTGAGGACAGCACAGATCCCATCTGGTCCTACAGCTCCCAACACGTAGCAAGAAAACATCATGCTTACTTTCTTCTCTACAAGGATGATGCAGCTTGCCCAAAGTCTCATAGTAAATTTAGGAGTGAAAATGTTGATGAAAGAACTTGGGTATAGAATCCTTATTTCAAGAAATACCTTTTTTACTCATATTACTTTATGCTCTTAAAAAAAATGAATGGAAAATATAACCTACAGTAATAACTTTAGAGTATCCTTTGCTAGTACATTAAATTTCTGCTGATGAAACATTGCAGCATGAATTTAATATTTATTCAGTCCNAGGCTTTGGCATAGTCAATAAAGCAGAAATAGATGTTTTTCTGGAACTCTTGCTTTTTTGATGATCCAGGGTATGTTGGCAATTTGATCTCTGGCTCCTAACCCCACTTAATTGGACATTTTATTTTAAATTGACGGACATTTATGGAATCATTCCAAAGAATATATGATTTTCAACTATTTGTATGGGGAACTGAGTAAGCCACAGAGGGAAAGATACAAAGATTCAATGTGCATACTACTTTTGTTTTGTACCAAAATCAGCAACTAAAGCTTAAGGATTTTCTCAGTACTAAATTCTAGAATCTGAAGTTTTCATTGAAACTGATACCTGTGGAAACCAAAAGTCCTGAAAATACATAAGCATCCCAGATCAGGATTATCTGAGGTTGATTTTAGAATTGCACAGTCAGTCAGTTGAACATTGAAAATGTTTTATTTTCTTGTCTCCCCAAAAATCTTTTCAGAGTTATTAATAACCAAAATAAATTGGGGGAAATCTCTACTTCTAACAGCTAAGAGATGCCAATCTTCAATAGAGAATGAGAGAAAGAAGTGTGGATTGCTACACAGCAGCGTGCATTTGACAGCACCCTGTGTGCTAAACCAGAGGTTTGTAAACTGGGATATGCACTCCCATGGGATACCCAGAGATTTCCTAGGGGAACCCAGGCAAGGATTGTTTGAAGGGAATCAATCTCTAGACACTTTAAGTTTCCTCCATATACTCTCCTAGTACTGGTCTGCCTAAAAAATGCACTCCAACCCATATTGAGCCACCTCCCACCTTTCCGTTTTGTAATCAACTTTCCACTTTCACAAAAGAAATGCATCAGTTTCTAACCATATGGTGTCTTCTTAGGGTGTACTGAACTTATAAAAACATTTGTGAGACAAAGGGACAATTTGAAGTATTATGTAGGTGTTGATATAATAAATGGCTTTGCCTGGGCAACAAATATGATTACGAGTAGTTTCCAAGGTTTGCTTCCAGCACAACTGAAGGAGGACCTAACTGAGCTGTAATTTGACAGATCATTTTAAAAAGGGGGTAATAGATAGATAGTTCACTATGTGATGTTTGTCATATATCTCTGAAAACTTCAAAGAACTGAGTGATGCTGTATAGCAAATAGGGCTTCCCAGGTGGTGCTAGTGGTAAAGAACCTGCCTGCCAATGCAGAAGACATAAGAGACAGGGGGTTTGATCCCTGGGTTGGGAAGATTCCCTGGAGGAGGGCATGGCAACCAACTCCAGTATTCTTGTTGGAGAATCCCCATAGACAGAGGAGCCTGGTGGGCTATAGACCACAGTGTTGCAAAGAGTAGAACATGACTGAAACAACTTAGCATGCACGCACGCAGGCATACAACAAATAACGAATCCCTTTTCATTCCCTTCTAGTTATGTGAACAGGTTTGTTAAGCAAAGGGATAAGAGATGACTTCTCTTCTATAAAAAAATAAGAGAACAAACTCTGTAACAAAATGATCAGAGAGGAATCCAAGACAAATGAGCATGTTCCGTTCACCTCCTTTAACCAGAAACAATTTACTCCATGAAGTCATGTTAATATTGAATATGAAGGTAAATAGAAACTACCCAATTTGAAATCAAATATTTAATTACTTCAAGTCTGAAATTCTGTGCCACAGATAATTTTGGTGGCAGGAGCTATGAGCAACAAAGAGACTAGAATGCTACTACAAAGTACTACACTTGCTAGGAAGGCAAAGATACTGTAATCAGTTTCATTAACAGTCAACACGACACATAGTTACAAATTATGTACGTGTGTGTGTGTGTGTGTGTGTGTGTGTGANGCTTTTCCCTGCTTCATTCCACATTCCAAGGCCAAATTTGCCTGTTACTCCAGGTGTTTCCTCACTTCCTACTTTTGCATTCCAGTCCCATATAATGAAAAGGACATCTTTTTTGGGTGTTAGTTCTAGAAGGTCTTGTAGGTCTTCATAGAACTGTTCAACTTCAGCTTTTTCAGCATTACTGGTTGGGGCATAGACTTGGATAACTGTGATATTGAATGGTTTGCCTTGTAAACAAACAGAGATCATTCTGTCATTTTTGAGATTGCATCCAAGTGCTGCATTTTGGACTCTTTTGTTGACTACGATGGCTACTCCATTTCTTCTAAGGGATTCCTGCCCACAGTAGTAAATATAATGGTCATCTGAGTTAAATGTACTAGGCATTGGACACTGCAAATTATAGCTAGCAGTATGATTTTAAAGGATAACTTGCATGTGAATCAAGTCAACGGTTGTTTTTTGAGCATCTCCTGTATGCCAGGTGTTAGGATTAGTATTTTTCAGGAGATAAAAACTGGCAGTTTGTTTCTAATTTGTCAACAACTTACATTCCAAACATTTGCTTATTATGCCAACTGATTGTACTTTGCAATATATTTCCATATGTAATCAGTCTTATGCCTGTAGAGACTAAAGACCCCCCAAATTACCTGAATAATTATATCATTTAGCCATTAGGGCTAGAAGTCAGTGTTTCTGTGGGAAAATAAGCTCACAATTCTTACTTGAAAGGCCACATGCACTTCTCCCCTCGATGACGCCCTTGTTGAGCAGTGGAGGGAGGGCGTCAGACACCCCGGCGTGGGGTCTGGAGAGGATGAGAATGGGTTCTGGGACTCTGGGAGCTTGCAGTTAGGGGACAGAATTCGGGGGGTAAATGCAGACCTGAGACTGGGGTGGTAGAAGCTAATGATGATGAAAAGAAAAAGAAAAGGAGAAGAAGGCTTGAGAGAGGAGATGGCAACAGGCAAAATGATGCCTCGTTCCCTTCCATTCACTGTCCTAGGGCCTGCTGCTGCCCAGCACTGACCTGGGGTGGGGGCAAAGGGCCCGGAAGAAGAGGAATGGAAGCATCCTGCACCTCCCCTCCTCCTCTTCCGAGTGCAGTTCTGGGACTGCAGGACCAGAGGAGGGAAAAGGAACTCCCTATCCCATCTTCCTCCTCACTGCCAGCTTTACCAACATGACCTAATTGGAAAGTCAGCAGCTTTAAGATGTGAAGAACTGGATAACAAGTGTGACTGGGAGCAGAGGTACCTATGGAAGGGCCTACTAAGGGCAAACAGCACAGAGGTAGGAATGTCAGTAGGGAGGCTGCATTGATGGGCAGGGAAGGGCGAAGAAGGGCAGGCAGGTCTTCAGACTGGGGGGGAAGGCAGAAAGTCAAGGCTTTGGCTGATCAGCTGGTGGGCAGGGCTGCAGGCTGCCGCAGGATTCTTTGCTGTACAGACAGAATTTTCTCTGTGAGGGAAAACGAGGTCACCTGGTGAGAGAGAGCAGCAGGTGAACAGTGAGGGGGGGGGGTGGTTTTAGGAAGGCAATACAGGTTTAGGTTAGAGCCTAAAAGGGCGCTAATACCTTCAAACCAAAATTTCACTTTTAAAACCTATCCTAAGAAAAGAATTTGAAATGTGATAAAATTTTATAAACTAGATATCTGTTTGTAGAGTTGTTTATAATCATTAGAAACAAATTAGAAAAATAAAAGTAATGTTTACCAACAACAGAGTGATTAAAAACTGTGCTACAGAATTATTCCAGTTTAAAATGATGCATTAGAAAAATTATGTAATGTCATAGTAAAATTCTACTGACATAATGGTAAGTATGAAAGGCAGGATTTAGAATTTCATTTAAGATACTGTTAATATGTGTGGAGTGACTGGAATGAAACACACAATTAATATAGGTTCTCTCTTGAGAGATAGTATTATGGGTAATTGTTATTTCTGCCTTTTTCTCTTTTTGACATTAAAAAAATTTTTATTTCATTTTGGAGTATAGTTGATTTACAATGTTGTGTTAGTTTCTTCTGTACAAAAAAGTGATTCAGTTACACACATCCATATATCTTTTTTTTTTTTCAGATTCTTTCTTATTTAGGTTTCTACAGAACATTGAGTAGTGTTCCCTGTGTTAGGTCCTTGTTTGTTATCTGTTTTAAATATAATAGTGAGTATATGGCAATCCCAAACTTCCAACTTACCCCTCTCCTCCACCACATTTCCCCTTTGGTTACCGTAAGATTGTTTTCAAGTCTGTGAGTCTGTTTCTGTTTTATAAATAAATTTATTTGCTGACATGTTTTATAATGGACAAACTTACTTTTAAAATATGAACAATGATTTTAAAGTCTTTTAAAATTTTAACCAAGACAATTATTTAAAGCAAACAATTGCATATTTCCTAGTGTTCATATTTTAAATGCTTGTATTTAATGTCTAAACTCACTTTGCCTTTCCCAGGTCATCCAGAAATTTATCCTTTAGTGTTAACTACCAAGACCCAGGAAATATTTAACTGCAGAGTAGATGAAGATGTCACAGAAGAACAACCTTACAAGCTTATCAAAAAAGAAGATATTTTTGCAGACTTTGCAAATAGAGCTGCAGTATCTGATTTCTACCCCGTCAAAAACATTGTTCAGGTAAGTATGTCACCCCTCTTTATTTTGCAGCCTTACCTCAAGAGGTTCCTGATACATAATCGCAAACATTGGAGACATTCTTGAGCTCAAATCTGACATTTCCCATTACCTTAAGCAAATGATATCTTGTCCGTGTCTCTTTGGGAATCCTTCTCAATGACCCATCAGTGAAAAACAAACTCCTATCAGTGACAGATGTCTTATTCCACACCCAGAAAAGCTCGTTCTTGCCCTATTTTAACTAGAAAGGGAACCTACTCTATTTTCCCATACTGCTTTGATTGTAAACATTCATAATTTTAGTCCTAATTTGTCTGCAAGCATGCTAAAGACTACAACACCAGATAAAAGGAATACTTCTTTTTTTCCTTGTTAGAAATAAAATTGCCAGATAAATTTCCCTGAACCCACTGTGCTTTTAATTTTTTTCCTTTCTTTCTTAAACTTTTTATTTTGTATTGGGTTATTACAGTTGGCTTAAAGCTCAACATTCAGAAAACGAAGATCATGGCATCTGGTCCCATCACTTCATGGGAAGTAGATGGGAAAACAGTGGAAACAGTGTCAGACTTTATTTTGGGGGGCTCCAAAATCACCGCAGATGGTGATTGCAGCCATGAAATTAAAAGACACTTACTCCTTGGAAGGAAAGTTATGACCAACCTAGATGGCATATTCAAAAGCAGAGACATTACTTTACCAAGAAAGATTCATCTAGTCAAGGCTATGGTTTTTCCTGTGGTCATGTATGGATGTGAGAGTTGGACTGTGAAGAAGGCTGAGTGCCAAAGAATTGATGCTTTTGAACTGTGGTGTTGGAGAAGACTCTTGAGAGTCCCTTGGAATGCAAGGAGATCCAACCAATCCATTCTAAAGGAGATAAGTCCTAGATGTTCTTTGGAAGGAATGATGCTAAGGCTGAAATTCNGGACTTTTATTGGAAGGCAGAATCAAATGATAAGAGCCTTTGGAGTTTGACAAGGCCAAATTCACATCTTTGGTCCACAGCTCATGAGATGTTTTCATATGGCTTAACTTCTCTACCCTTATCTATAAAGTGAAAGCGAAGTCACTCAGTCATGTCTGACTCTTTGTGACCCTGTGGACTGTAGCCCACCAGGCTCCTCCATCCATGGGATTCTCCAGACAAGAATACTGGGGTGGGTTGCCATTTCCTTCTCCAGGGGATCTTCTCAACCCAGGGATCGAACCCAGGTCTCCTGCATTGCAGGCACATGCTATAATCTCTGAGCCACCAGGGAAGCCCTTATCTATAAAGAGAGGGTTAAATACCTCATGGGGTTCTTGTGAGAATTATGTGAGAAACTCTTCAAAACACCTGGCACATAGTCAGTGCTCAATATATGGAAGCAGCTGCTCTGGTGATGGTGGTAGGGTTTGTGGTGATACTGTGGGTGATGATGCTTTCTCTAAACTGTTCACCTCTACTCACTTGTATTTACTACTATGATATAGCACTTAGTATTGTATAATTGAAGTACATAGTAATTGAAAGTTATGACTACTAAACTTTCTGTATTTCTTTGAAATTTGTGAGATTCCTATACATTTATATTAGTTGTGTTTAGTTATATCTATGTATGAAACAGTGGATGCTATCTTCCTTTTTGTAGAAGAGAATGAGAGAGCCCCAAAGCATAAAGTTAGATGGCAGTGTACCTACTTTGCAGTCTAGAACTATTGCTTCATTTAGATATACCAAAATTTTAAATGCCATAGTTTCTTTCCTTGCAGATCACATAAATTTCAAGGAAATGTAGATGCATGAAATGACACTGCAGTAAATCATTCAGTGCGAAGTTTTATGGTACAAGGGAGACTGTAAATAGAGAATAGGAGGTAGATGGAATAATTCAAATTAGATGATGTGAATCTGCATATATTTTTGAAGGAAGTGGGTTGATTTGGTTGCTAAAGAGCTCCATGGTGAAAATCAAAAATGTATTATCACAGATCTTGACTTATGTCCAGTAATGGTCCTCACTCTGGTAATAAGCCTGACTTTGAATTTGCAATATGAATTTTCACCAATGTACTCTTCTTGGTTTCCCAAAACTTTAAAAAAAAAAAGATATTCTAACTGAATTGAGAAGTAGTATGAACTATTTAAGTCCTTTGGTAATTGACTTTCAGTTCATTTAGTTGATATTTATTGACTCTCTTGGAAATATTATAGCTGCGTCAAGAGGCAGTATGATGTTGCCTATAGAGCTTTTTCTAAGACTGCGTGACTCAGTCTCCCTGCATCCCAGGTTCCTCATATATTCAAAATATGATGGTAATGCTTATGTCATTTTTCATATTCTCTGACATTCTATTCCTATTCATGTGTAGTCTCTGTACACTATCATAGCCTCATAAGATATAACATAGTTGTGATTATCACTGATTTGAAACTGTTCCTGGGCGTATCTAAAGGCAGTTTTGGTCAGATTAAGTTTTCTTATGTTCCAGATTCTTATCCTGTCCTAGAGTTTGGCGGTTCATTCCTAGAAAGAATCTACTTCATAAGCAGATTACTTAATAAAGAGGGTGAAAGCACCACTTTTTATTGCTTAATGTTTTGATAATTATTGCCTAAGTCTCTGTTTATCCTTTCTTAGAAAACCTATGGATGTTGTGGTAACCAGAAGCAATGGAAACCAGAAGTAAAAGGGAACCGGGGGAATGAATA
>SJYV01029792.1:54481-68615 GCA_006410875.1 Neotragus pygmaeus
ATATATAATCTTTTTCAGATTCTTTTCCCTTATAGATTATGACAAAATATTGTGTGTATTTTCCTGTGCTATACAGTAGGTCTTGTTGGTTATTTATTTTACATATAGTAGTTTGTATATGGGGCTTCCCAGGTGGCGCTAGTGGAAAAGAATCCACCTGCCAATACAAGACACAGGAGACATGGGTTCGATCCCTGGGTCGGGAAGGTCCCCTAGAGAAGGAAATGCAACCCACTCCAGTATTCTTGCCTGGAAAATCCCATGGACAGAGGAGCCTGGTGGGCTACAGTCTAAAGGGTCGCAAAGAATTGGACACAACTGAGCGAGTTCACACACATTCACGCACATTAGTATGTACATGTTAACCCCAAACTTCTGACTTATTTCTTTTCCCTTTTTTACTCTTTGGTAACTGTAAGTTTGTTTTCTGATAATACATTTTAGAATGCTATTTATTTTATTCCAGCCCCCAGAACTACCAGAAGAACAAGAAGAACACAAAGATCATATTCCTGAAGAAACATATATTTATAAGCCACCTATTTCTAAACCATGGGTTTCTTTGGGCAGCGAAAAAGAAATTGAAGAAGAATCAGTTAAGCAATCTACAAAACAGGTCAGCAGCTTGAATACGATCACCTGCCTAGAGCTGAGCAACACTTATTCCTGAGGAATCCATATGCTTTGCTATGTTTGCTGTGGGGTTATGGTTTTTCTTTTGATAGAAGAATGGTCACTGTCTTAGGTGGGTGTTATGGGTTGAATAACGGGGATTAGACCTCCCTCGTGACTTCGCTGGCGGCTCAGATGGTAAAGCATCTGTGTACAATGTGGGAGACCTGGGTTTGATCCCTGGGTTGGGAAGTTCCCTGGAAAAGGAAATGGCAACCCACTCCAGTACTCTTGCCTAGGAAATCCCATGGTGTCCATGGGGTCGCAAAGAGTCGGACACGACTGAGCGACTTCACTTCACTTTATGGATTGAATTATATCTCCTCCCAAAAGATAAGTTCAAGTCCTACCCTCCAGTACTTCAGAAAGGAAATAAGGGGAGTTTTATCCAATATGGCAGGGGTCTTTATAAGAAGATGGGGTTGTGAAGACAGAGACACCAGGAGAAGACCATGGAAGATGGGGGCAGAGGTTGGAGTGATGGACCTGCCCCAGGGAACACCTAGGATTGCTGGCTGAGACAGCAGAAGCAAGGAAAGAGGCAGGGAACCCATTCTCCCGCAGAGTCTTCAGAAGGAACCAACCCTCTATCAGCTCTTTTCCTTTTTTTAAAAGTTGGGGTATAGTTGCTTTACCATGTTGTCTTGGTTTCTGCTGTACAAGGAAAGAAATCAGCTATACACACACACATCCATCCTTATTACAGACTTCTAGCCTCCATGAACAAGTGAGAATAAATTCCTGTTGCTTTAAGCCACCTAGTCTGTGGTATGTGATTACGGCAGCCCTAGGAACCTAGGGCATTCCCAGAGCAGCCCCTGCGAGGAGCAGTTGTGTGCAAGTGATTAAAGTGTCTCAGAAAAGAATGGGGGGAGCAGCAGGACAGAGACGCGGCAGAAGCCTTGCAAGGGTGCACTCTTTGCCCAAAGTCTAGCAGAGGGAAGGCTTCAGCCTGCACCCCCAGGGAACTCTGGGGTGTACGTTATACCTCAGAGTTGTCCCAAACAGAAGCAAAAGGGATCGGCCTACCTGTGTCTCCTACTGTCTACCCCTGGTCAGGATATAAACTGCCAGTCACTTCCTGTTCCTTGTACCATCAGGCAAAGTAGCCTGGTAGCCCTAGAGCAGCCTCCATGGAGGAGAAATAGGTGGTGGGTCTGGGAACCGAGAGCGCAAGACCTGGAAAGGTGCACAGAAATTACATCCAAGAGGGTGTGGGCAGAGCCCCAGTGCTGTCGACCACACATCTGTTCTTCTCCAGAGAGTTTTGTCTCCTTTACTGCTCACCTGTGTTGCAGATTACATATATGATTTCTCGAAAACGAAGTGAATTTGGCGCCCCCATTAAGTTCAGTGACCAGAATGCTTCCAGTGTGAAAGATTCCTATATTGAATGTACAGCCTACCCAGATAAAAATTTCACCCTTAAGCAACTTGAGAGAGATGTGGGCATGCAAGTAGTCCCCCAAATCAAGGAAACAAGTACTCAGACAAGATGGTAAGTATGAAATCTATATATATATATATATATATATATATTCAAAAGCAACTATGGTAAAACCTAGCAGTATCTGTGATTACTATGAGAGAGCTTTATAATACAAACTAATTGATAGTGATGCCACATCTCCACAGAGTAATCCAGCTCAGAAAAACTAATTACAATCACCGATGCTTTTTAAAAATCTTACTACGAAAATGAAATACAAGTATATATATGACTGTGCAAAGGGGCTTCCCCAGTGACTCAGCGGTAAAAAATGGGCCTGTAAAGCAGGAGACGCGAGTTCAATCCCTGGGTTAGGAAGATCCCCTGGAGTAGGGTATGGAAACCCACTCCCGTATTCTTGCCTGGAGAATCTCATGGACAGGGGACCCTGGTGGGCTACAGTCCGTGGGCTCACAAAGAGTCAGAAACGACTGAAGCAACTCAGCACGTACACAGGCTCACTTTTAGGATTAAAAAACTTTTATTTTGAAATAATTTTAGATCTATAGAAGATAAGTCACAAATGTTGGATATGATTTTGAGACCTAGAGAAAGAGAAAACTGCCCAGAATTTTTTTAATGACCTGAACAGCTCCAGAGGGTGGTATGAGCAGAGTTAGCAAAGAACTAGCCCAGGTTGGGTGGATGGAGTAGCAGAGGCAGAAGACAAGCAGATTCTCTGTGGCAGGCAGGAAGGACTTTTTTCAAGTTCTGAAGCAAAGAAGAGGAAAGGTTAGAGCTATTAAATAAGTTGAGCCAGATTAATTTTTGAGAGCTTAGTATTGAAACTCCAACTAAAAATCTTAATTTATCTACTTAAAAAAAATTGGAATATATAATGGAACTATATGTAACCTTATCCTGTATTTTCCAAGTCTCCTGTAAATGTGTTACCATACTTTCGTAATTAAAAAGAAATTAAATTAAAAAAAAATAAGATGAGCAAGGCAATATGTATTGGAGTACAGAGGGGAAAAAAGCCTGTAGTTGAGGAGATTGACCAGAGTCTGTGTGTGTGTGTGTGTGTGTGTGTGTGTGTGTGTGTGTGTGTGAGTTGCTTAGTCATGTCTGACTCTTTGCGACCCTATGGACTGTAGCCTGCCAGGCAGCTCTGTCCATGGGATTCTCCAGGCAAGAATACTGAAGTGAATTCCCATGCCTTCTTCCTGACCCAGGGATCAAGCCCATGTCTCCTGCATTGCAGGCAGATTCTTTACCCACTGAGCCACCTGGGAAGCCTAGATAAGAGTCTTCTATAATTAAACCTGGTCACAGGTAAAATGTGACCAGTGTCTAAAATAAAGTGGTGGCAGTAAACCAAGAAAGAGTGAAAAGGAGACATGTGTAAATACAAAATCCTAAAACTCCCATCATTAGAGCCAACCAACAATTAGCTAGTTTCTCTGCTTTTTTTTTTTCTTAACAACAAAACTCTTCACAGAAGTTTTCCACATTTTCTAATTCTACCTTCTCTTCTTCCATTCTGTCTTAAGCTCACTCTAGTCTTAACAGGGTCACNGACGACCGAGGGTGAGATGGCTGGATGGCATCACGGACTCGATGGACATGACTCTGAGTGAACTCCGGGAGTTGGTGATGGACAGGGAGGCCTGGCGTGCTGCAATTCATGGGGTCACAAAGAGTCAGACACGACTGAGCGACTGAGCTGAACTGAACTGAACATAGATACCAGGGGTCAGGACAAAACATGAGTCAGAAGCCAGGGAGAAATATGGACAGACAAGCCAAACCCAAACAGATGAAGAGAAAGACAAGGATTGGTAGACAAGGACTGGTAGTCAAATCTTGGCAGAGAATTAGGACATCAAAAATCATTAAACACTGACAAGTAAGGGTAAGACCGGAAGGAGAATTGTGATTCATTAGTACAAAAGAAACAGATTTTGAGACAAATTTCTTAGTCAAGCCAACTAGAGATCTCTGTTTACTCAGCCATAAAAAGGAATGAAATTGGGTCATTTGTAGAGATGTGGATGGACCTAGAGTCTGTCATACAGAGTAAAGTAAGTCAGAAATAGAAAAACAAGTACTGTATATTAACACATATATGTGGAATCTAGAAAAATGGTACAGATGAACCTATTTCCAGGGCAGCAAACATAGAAATGGACTTGTGAACAGAGCAGTGGAAGGGAAGGAAGGGAGGAATTGGGAGATTAGGATTGACATATAGACACTACCATGTATAAAACAGGTAAATAGTGGGACCCTGCTATAAAGAACAGGAAGCTCATCTCGGGGCCCTGTGATGATCTAGATGGGTGGGATGTGGGTGGAGTGAGAGGAGGTCCAAAAAGGAGAGGATATATGTATACATATAGATGATTCACTTCATTGTACAGAAGAAACGAATGAACATTGTAAAACAATAATACTCCAAAAAAATAAAAAGAATGAGTCAGCCAGGGTAGACTCAGGCAGGAACTTATGACAGCGGGGACCCTAACCACAGGACTTTAGATTTAATAGGTTCTCCATGCATGTTGAGTGATTATGATGGACAGTTGTTTCTATGTAGATGGAGAGAAAAAATGAGAAATAGCTGCAGATCTTGACCCACAAAGTGGAGGAAAGTTGGAGGAGTGAATCAAAAGGAATTCAAATAGTTCACATCCACGTAACTTAGGAGAATGCTGATGCCATTTACTAAGATCAGAAATTAGGTGGAAAAGATGGGATATATGCTTGTGATGGAAGAAGTAAAAAAAAAAATCAGAGATGAGGCTCAAAGATTAACGACTATGAAAACAAATGTTTACATACCACGCATTTTTCTAAGTACTTTGCACACACAACTCAGTTAATTCTCACAACTGCCATCTGAGGTAGACACTATTTCCATTTTACAAATAAAGAAACTAAAGCAAAGAGGTTAAAAATGAAAGCGTGATGTTTAGAACATAATTTAAATTTTAAGCAGTAATAAATAGATTTGCTGAGAAACAACAAAACAAATCACATGTTAAAAAGTGAGAGTGACTCAGTCATGTTGCAACTTTGATGAAACCACCAGGAGCCACATAATCCTACCCAGAGGGTCCTAGTGTGGATAGAAGCCAAAAGGTAAAGCTAAGATCTGAACCCAAGTCTCTGGTTCCAACACCAACATTCTTTCTCTCTCTTTCTCTCATCCTGTCGTCTCCTGTGGACACTGATCTAGGCAGGGAAAAAAGACTGGGAGCTCGTGTACACCTGTGGTGGATTCATGTCGATGTATGGCAAAGCCAATAGAGTATTGTTAAGTAAAATAAAGTATAAAAAAAAAAAAGAAGTTACTGTTCGATTAAATATGAACACAACTCTCTTTAGCACTCTTTTTGATTACTATCCATTAATATACTTGCCTTTCAGAGACATGTTACTGAAATTTGTTTGGCAAACACAGATTACATACAACCTAAATTTTTGGAGCACTTAAAATGTGCTAGGCACTGTTTTACAAGCTTTGCTTCTATTAACACATTCAATCCTTACCATGACACTGTGAGCTAGGGGACATAAAGAACTTCAGTTAGAGATTTAAAAACAGGCACAGAGAGGTTCAATATTGGGTTGGCAAAAAAAGTTAATTGGGGTTTTTCCATATGATATAACAGAAAAACCCAAACAAACTTTTCAGCCAACATGTAACTAATTAGCTCAGGGTCACATAGATAGTAAGTGACAGAACCCGGCTTCAAAGCCAGGCAGCCTGTCACCAGAGTGCACTCTATTAAGGATTGTATCACATGATCTTTCTACAGCCCTATACCCTAAAATCAAGAAGCTCACCCAGTTTAGTGGGTGAGACTGACAAAGCCCAGAGGTATAATACAATGTATAATGTCCAAGGGTAGAGGTGAATACTCAGAGCAAACTGGCTGGAATAATTTCTCCCACAATCCTGCTGTCATTACTGCCAAAATGTAAATTATTTCTGTTTTTGTACATTTAGAGCAGAGTTTCTCAGCCTCAACACCACTGTCTGGATAATTCTCTGTTTTGGGGGGCGGGATGCGTCTTGTACTCTCTAGGTGTTTAACAACATCTCTGGGCTCTATGCAATAGGTGCCAAAAGCACTTTCAGTTGTGACAACCAGAATTGTTTCCAGACATTATCAGATATTCCTGGACTGAGAAGATCAGGATCTGACTGGTTTAGAAACTCTGATTTAATGAAATGAAGAAAGAATGAAAAACAAATGTAACAAAATGTTAATAATTGAGAACAGACTTGTGGGCACAGTGTGGGAAGGAGAGAGTGGGACTAAGTGAGAAAGTAGCATTGATGTAAATATACTAGCATATGCGAAATAAGTCGCTAATGGGAAACTGCTATGAATATAATATAGGGACCCAGCCTGGCAGCTCTGTTATGACCTAGAGAGGCAGGATGGAGAGGCAGTGGGAGGGAGGGGATATATATATATACTTATGGCTGATTCACGTTGTTGTATGGCAAAAACCAACACAACATTGTGAAGCAATTACCTTCCAATTAAAAGTTTTTAGAAATGTTAATAATTGATGAATCTTGGTGAGGAGTGTATGGGAATTTATTATACCTTTCTTAAAACTTTTCTCTAAGTTTAAAATAGTATCTAAATTTTTTAAAATAAAGAACTTGCTGATTACATCAGAGAGAGATTCACAAATACTTTGTGAATCTAATGGTATCTAAGGTAAAGAAAAAATTCAATATATAGAATTTAAATATAAAATAATATCTTAATACGGTCACAGAGAAAAACCTTTGACCTGCCATGACCTATATTTGTCTTTGATCTAATTTTTGATATTCAATTTCTTTTAATTTATTAGGACACGTCCCAAAAATGCTACTACGCAATATTATCCAAGAGAATTTTTGGAGGAAGAAAAAGAGGCATTGGGACAATCAAAGACTTTGACTGAGTTTCTTAACAGTGTGTCCACAAGGTAAAAATTGTGTATTAAATTAAAAAAAAACATAAAATGTGTTTGTTTACTTATAACAAGAGACCTTAGAAAACAACTCTATACCTGATATACAGGTAGAAAGTGTGAAGACAGTTCTTAGACACCCATGAACGTGTGATAGTTTCTACAGATCCTGTCTTCCTTTCCATTCTATTGGTAAGCAACATCCTCGACCTTTCAAGCTAGGGCCACACCAAACTGCGTGAACCTGGAAGGTATATACTGTTGAACATGTGAAGATGTTTTCCTAACAGCAAATTACCATTTATTTACCATGGTTTCTATTATTTAAGTCTTTTTCTTGATTTTTCATAGGATTACAAAGATGGGGATGTTGTGGATGTTGAGGATGATCATCACCATGATAGGGATTTACAAAAATATATTTTAAATGAGAATATGAATTCAGTTCAGATATAATTTTTGGATGTGCCATCCTTATTTCTAATTCCTATGTTGCTGCACTCATTGGCTCTGAAAGAGAAGTGTCTTCAGAATGCCCCCTTCACTCATACCAGGGCCCTAGGCAGACCCTGAGGACTTCTAAACCAGAGAAAAAGTTTGAAAGTCTCATCAAGGTGATATCAGAGTTCAAATGAGTGAAACCAGTGGTGGACAAGTCTGCCAGCTGTGCCAAGAGGTTGGGTTCCATTTTTTCCCAAAATTAAAGATTTGCTAGACAAATTCATACATAGCACAAGTTAAGCTTTTTTTATTTTTAAGGAAACATTTTAAGAGTAAATGTCTCGAAAACTCCAACAACTCTCAAAAAGTTGTTACCTAGAGAGAATCTGGTTCAAATTTTCAGTACAATTATTCAGAAACAGCTTATTAACTATTTGCCACTCACTCACAACAAGTCTGCTATAGTTTTTCCTATGTGGACAATTAGAAAGAAACCAGAATATCTGAGTTTTCTTTTCCTTTCCACACAAAAATTCAATAATTATCAAAAATTTTCCTGAGAACACTAAAAAATGAGAAGTCTGTCTATATACAATCAATATTGAGGGAATAAATGCCCTATAGCCAATTCTCAATTATCTACACTGTATATTATCTTTATTCTTCCCTTTCAATTGCCATATTTATAAAGAAAGGGATAGTGAGGAGCTTCATAATTCCTTTCATGAGATGTGGAATGGAGGAGCCAGAACTAGAAGAAGAAAGAGGGAAAATTGGTGCAGGAATTTTAACAGCCCTGGCCAAGAATAAAAAAGAAACCCGCATAACCATCACAGCCATGCTTCCCACTCTAAAACTGTTTTAAGTTTTGGTTAATTTTTTATAATTAAAATAAACCTTGTTTTGTTCTGGAAGAGAACTCTTTTAGAAATGAGTTCCTTCCTTGTCACAGAATTTTGTCTAGAACAAACTAAAGCAAGCATTATTTGCAAAAGAAGAAAATGATCTGAAAGGAAAGTGAGAAACTTCAAGAGAGTTCAAAGCAACTGAGAAACATTCATCTTGAGGTTAAGAAAAAGAAAAAAACAATACCCATGGGCTTTCACTCAGACTACAAGCTTTGCAAGCCTCAGATGCATCACGCTCAGGAACCATGCAGTACAGTGCAGGGAAATCAAGAAACAGGAAACCAGAGAAAAGGTGTTGTCTTCACTTCTCCCTTATGAATTACTTCCCAGTGCAGGCTGAAACAGAAAGAAATGATTTTGAAAATGCTATTAATAACAAATGCTCCTACTTGAAACTGAGTTTAAACCTTGAAGCTCTGGGTGTGAACCTGCCCTATGCAGGGTGATTCAAACTTTAATGTGCATATGAACCTCCTGGGCATCTTGTTAAAATGCAGGTTCTGACTCAGTAGATCTGGGTGGGGGGAACCTGTCACTCTGCATTTCTAATAGCTCCAGGTCATGGTGATGCTGCTGGTCCAAGGAAATGCATCTAGTTTGAAAGATGAAGTTCAAAAAGAAGTTAGCCCAGAATATACAATTATGCCATGAATGGTTGTTGTTGTTTAGTTGCTAAGTCTTGTCCGACTCTTCTGTGGGGACTGTAGCCTGCCAGGCTCCTTTGTCCATGGGATTTCCCAGGCAAGAATACTGAAGTGAGTTACCATTTTCTTCTCCGGGATATTTTCTCGACCCAGGGATCAAACCCACATCTCCTATATTGGCCGGCGGATTATTTACCAATGTGCTACCAGGGAAGCCCACAGTGAACAGTAGTGAATGATTAATGACAGAGGTGTTAAATGGTGGCTCAGACGGTAAAGCGTCTGTCTACAATGCTAAGACCTGGGTTCGAGCCCTGGGCCGGGAAGATCCCCTGGAGAAGGAAATGGCAATCCACTCCAGTACTCTTGTCTGGAAAATTCCATGGACAGAGGAGCCTGGTAGGCGACAGTCCATGCGGTCGCACAGTGTCGGACACGACTGAGTGACTTCACTTTCGCTTTGCTTAATGTGCTCCTGCTGCTAAGTCGGTTCAGTCGTGTCCGANCCTGCATGCAGGTTTCTCAAGAGGCAGGTCAGGTGGTCTCATATTCCCATCTCTTTCAGAATTTTCCAGCCTTAGCATCCCCTATTCTTTCTTCATCTGAATAAAGACAGTTTTTACTGCTAGAGAATCTAGATGCTATAATTATTATAGATACTGAGATCAAAAACGACAGTTCTGTCATTCTTCCTCCTTGGCCTACTTACCACAAGAATGGTGCCATCTCTCACTGGGGTTTTCTAGCATTTTCCAGTAGTGTAGAACTACTCTCCATCCCATGTCATGGAAGTGTGGCTGAACCTCCTAGCAAATAGGAAGAGAAAAGAAACACTCTCCTTTCCTCTATTTTGAAGAATAGTTTTTAAGAGTTATGCAAATAGTTTCTTAATGATATAATGCAAGTGATTTTGTGTTTGTTCTAATCAAAACTATAAGAAAGTATTAAAAGATTTTATTTTCAAAAGTGGCGTTTTCTCCAGAATTCACAAAATACCAAATAAACCAAGATAATCCACCCCAATTCCAATTTGAAATCTTTAGCTCAGTGCTGGTAAACCAGTGACCTTTGGAACCTATATTTTTGGTCATTAATGTTTAAATAAGAATGATACCCATGCAGGTGTTGAGCTTGGTGGTGACACAGCAGCACAGATGCTAACTGGGGTTAGTGTATCTATTTCCTCACACTGCTGTATTCCTTGCAGAGCTTCCTCCTTACCCTCCAGGCACTTGATTTTGTTTATGGGTTCTGTATTATTTTAAAATTTGAAGCAATATCACTGGCAACTCCATCATCTATTTTTGTTCACACGTTTTATTTTTGAGTGCTCATTCTGTGCCATGCTAGTATATACAGATGGAAATAAATCATACAAATATCCTGACCTCCCATTGCTTGCTCTCCACAGTTTTCAGAAGCGTTGACTTCATAGTCTTTTTATTTATTATAAAAATAATAACATTGATCAACGGGGGGTGGAGGAGGGGAGACCAGGTCTCCTTAAGAACTCTGCTCTCATGTGCTTGATCAACGCCCAGAATAAAATTCAGCAAAAGCAGCTTCTGCTCTGGAGGTAGAATTCTGGGAATGGACTCCATGTGTGTGTTTTTAAAAATAACTATAAAATTAGACTTTTGACTTTATTAATATTATTTTCTTGCTATGATCATAATAGTTTTTCTCATTCTCTCTTGAATTTGGGGATTTACCTTAGTTAATGCTGGAAAGCCCAGATGACATCTTCTGCTTCCAGTTCTGTCCGACTGACCCTAATATCATTGCTGGTGGCTGCATAAATGGGCAGGTACATCTGGGTTTTATTTTTCAGCTCTTTATTAATTTAGGCAGAATTCTGTTATACATTTTGACTGGTTATTTTTTTGAACTTAAGGGTTAAATTCAGCAGAGGAAAGGCATGCCAATTGCATGCCAATCACCATACCAGGAACTGGGGTATAAAAATGTGGTAGATATGGCATCTGGGCTCAAGATGTCCACAGGGTAACCCAGTTATATGGTAACTGGAAGAAAACCTGGTCAGATCTATTTGTGTTGCTGAACTAGAACTATACATTATGTAGGATTCCAGGGAAGAACAAAAACCATAGGCATAATACCTCTTGGCCAGGAGGCCTCTTCTGAAATTTCCCTAGGGGTAGGAGTTAGGGAATGATCCAGGATTTAAACAGAATACTCTGGAAAACATACCTATATCACTGAATTTATGTGTGTATAATTTGACACCTTTAAAAAATTATGTAATTTGTATAAAACTTAGATTCTCTCTTCCAACTGCCTGTTTATCCAACAAAACAAAACAAAAAGCTTATGGCTATTTTATGATCAAAGTTTAAGTTCATTGTGATACAGTGAATTTGACCATTACAAGGGTATAATGACCTTTTATCATGTGGCTAGGAAAGCTTTCTTGTGGTTGAAGTGTAAATGACTGCATCATCCATGCTCATTTATCGAGAAGCAAACATCTAAGTAAACTAATTTTCTTCCATGGTTTTGTTCAACAATAACTGGTGGTTATAATGAGGATCCAGAGCACATCCTCCAAGCCCCGCAAATATTGCCCTCTTTACTGACTGAGAATGTGACACAACTTTTCAGAATATTTTAGAAAAGCAAATGATGAAAATAAAATCAGCCACAGTTTTATAATTCTGATCTTTTAGTGTATGGAAATGACTTTTAATCTTTGAAAATTATTCTAGCATTGCACATTCTACTTTATTCTGATTTTTCAAAAAATGACCAGTGATGTATATGCAAATTCATAGCTGGCCATGCTGCTGCTATCGCTGTATAGTTGTTAAGTTGTGTCTGACTCTGCAANAAATGACTTTTAATCTTTGAAAATTATTCTAGCATTGCACATTCTACTTTATTCTGATTTTTCAAAAAATGACCAGTGATGTATATGCAAATTCATAGCTGGCCATGCTGCTGCTATCGCTGTATAGTTGTTAAGTTGTGTCTGACTCTGCAACCCCATGGACTGTAGCCCACCAGACTCCTCTGTCCATGGAATTCTCCAGGCAAGAATACTGGAGTAGGTAACCATTTCATTCTCCAGGGGGATCTTCCTGACTTAGGGATCAAACCCAGGTCTCCTGCTTGGCAGGCGGATTTTTTACCACTGAATCACCTGGGAAGCCCTGGAATTGGCCATGATATTCAGTGAAATAGAAATCATCATTTCCCAGCCTTTCAGTCAATTTTGGGTGTTTGTACTTAATTCTGGAGAACAGATTTTATTCTGGGTCTAAAGCAGTTGTCCCCATAATCAGTACATTCCTCCAAACAGGAAGAGCTGTTCCCAAAGCAGAGAGAATTGCATAATCTGTATCTTGGAATAAAAAATTTTGGCATTCATTAACACAAGCACAAAAAAGAGCTGAAAATGCTTTTATAGAGAACAAAACTTTTCTATATTACCTTTAAAAGTTGCTGACTTAGGATATAGGCTATTTTTTTATTATCTTCCCAAGATGATTGATTTATCAGAGTGCATACAGTACCAATAGATTTTTAAAAATGTTCAAGACTCAATTTGCTAATTCCTAAAACTATGTTATAATAACATTTATTTCTCTTTTAGGTTGTCATGTGGGATATTACTGCACATGCAGATCGAATAGAAAATATCAAAGCAGGTGGTAGTAGAAGTAAAAAAGTCACTCTCAAGGTTAGTTTTTATAACTTGTCACCTGCAAGTTTATTCCATTCAGGAATTTATAAAAAAGTATATGACAAGGTTGCCAAGCTAAACAAAGACTCAACAGAAAAAAAGTATTATTTCCTGTCTTCACATCTGCTGCAGACACATTTTGAGTTCCTTTTATGTAGGTCCTTGAAACAATAGAATGGGAAAGACTAGAGACACCTTCAAGAAAATTAGAGGTACCAAGGGAACATTTCATGCAAAGATGAGTACAATAAAGGACAGAAATGGTATAGACCTAACAGAGGCAGAAGATATTAAGAAAAGGTGGCAAGAATGCACAGAAAAACTATACAAAAAAGATCTTCATGACCCAGATAATAACGATGGTGTGATCACTCACCTAGAGCCAGACATTCTGCAATGTGAAGTCAAGTGGGCCTTAGGAAACATCACTACAAACAAAGCTAGTGGAGGTGATGGAATTCCAGTTGAGCTATTTCAAATCCTGAAAGATGATGGTGTGAAAGTGCTGCACTCAATACCAGAAAATTTGGAAAACTCAGCAGTGACCATGGGACTGGAAAAGGTCAGCTATGATTCCAATCCCAAAGAAAGGCAATGCCAAAGAATGCTCAAACTACTGCACATTTGCACTCATCTCACATGCTAGTAAAGTTAAGTCCCTTATTCTGCAAGTAGATATTCCCATATTGTTTGTATTTGGTCTTGTTTCTCCCCCACTTTTGATCATAAAGGACCTAAGTAAACATCACAATAATGTAATGTAATGTAAAGTAATGCTCAAAATTCTCCAAGCCAGGCTTCAGCAATACGTGAACCATGAACTTCCAGATGTCCAAGGTGGATTTAGAAAAGGCAGAGGAACCAGAGATTAAACTGCCAACATCTGTTGGATCATCAAAAAAGCAAGAGAGTTCCAGAAAAACATCTATTTCTGCTTTATTGACTATGCTAAAGCCTTTGACTGTGTAGATTAGAATAAACTGTGGAAAATTCTTCAAGAGATGGGAATACCAGACCACCTAACCTGCCTCCTGAGAAATCTGTATGCAGGTCAAGAACTAACAGTTAGAACTGGACATGGAATAACAGACTTGTTCCAAATAAGGAAAGGAATATGTCAAGGCTGTATATTGTCACCCTGCTTATTTAACTTATATGCAGAGTACATCATGAGAAATGCCAGGCTGGATGAAACACAAACTGGAATCAAGATTTCCAGGAGAAATATCAATAACCTAAGATATGCAGATGATACCACCCTTATGGCAGAAAGTGAAGAAGAACTAAAGAACCTCTTGATGAAAGTGAAAGAGGAGAGTGAAAATGTTGGCTCAAAGCTCAACATTCAGAAAAC
>SJYV01029792.1:70484-85165 GCA_006410875.1 Neotragus pygmaeus
GGCTGGATGAAACACAAACTGGAATCAAGATTTCCAGGAGAAATATCAATAACCTAAGATATGCAGATGATACCACCCTTATGGCAGAAAGTGAAGAAGAACTAAAGAACCTCTTGATGAAAGTGAAAGAGGAGAGTGAAAAAGTTGGCTCAAAGCTCAACATTCAGAAAACGAAAATCATGGCATCTGGTCCCATCACCTCACTGCAAATAGATGGGGAAACAATGGAAACAGTGACAGACTTTATTTTTCTGGGCTCCAAAATCACTGCAGATAGTGACTGCAGCCATGAAATTCAAAGACGCTTACTCCTTGGAAGGAAAGTTATGACCAATCTAGACAGCATATTGAAAAGCAGAGACATTACTTTGTCAACAAAGGTCCGTCTAGTCAAAGCTATGGTTTTCTCAGTAGTCATGTATGGATGTGAACTGCTGCTGCTGCTAAGTCGCATCAGTAGTGTCTGACTCTGTGTGACCCCATAGACAGCAGCCTACCAGACTCCGCCATCCCTGGGATTATTCAGGCAAGAACACTGGAGTGGGTTGCCATTTCCTTCTCCAACATGGATGTGAGAGTTGAACTATAAAGAAAGCTGAGCGCCAAAGAATTGATGCTTTTGAACTGTGGTGTTGAAGAAGACTCTTGAGAGTCCCTTGGACTGCAAGGAGATCCAACCAGTCCATCCTAAATGAAATCAGTCCTGAGTGTTCATTGGAGGGACTGATGCTGAAGCTGAAACTCCAGTATTTTGGCCACCTGACGTGAAGAACTTACTCATTGGAAAAGACCCTGATGTTGGGAAAGATTGAATGTGGGAGGAGAAGGGGACGACAGAGGATGAGATGGTTGGATGGCATCACTGACTCAATGGACATGAGTTTGAGTAAGCTCCAGAAGCTAGTGATGGACAAGGAAGCCTGGCATGCTGCAGTTGATGGGTCGTAAAGAGTCAGACATGACTGAGCAACTGAACTGAACTGAGGCCCTTGATTAAAAACACCACAAAACAGATTGTACTGTCTATCCCAGGAGTTCTTTTTTGTGGTCACTGTTGTGAAATAAAGGAGCCAAGGGATTCTCTAAAGTGATGCAGTTGTAAAATCACTGGAGAGAAACTCCACGTATCCAGGCTCTAGATCACAGTTTCATGAGTTTGGTATGTCCCCCTACCCCCGAATACCCCCAAGTATTGATTTTCTTGCATATAAAGTGAGTTACAATCCTTCTTGGTAATAATATGCTCTGACTTGTAAAGCCATGGATTCTGCCAAGAGGTCTGGGGAGAGATGCCTCAGCTCCCAGCTCAGTACTCACCTACCATTTGTACATTCCCATGCCCAGTCCTTCAACCTGAGCGTCATGGATCCCCAACCAAGAAACCATGGATGTTGGCTTCTGTGCACTTAAAAAAAGTACTCCTTCAAAAATGGGATCTCATTGGTTCTTTTGGTATGGGTCATTCATTCTTGTCAGAAATTTAGAGGTAAAATCTTAGACTAAACTGAAGTGGAAAGAAGCTCATCTAATTAAGGGCTTCCTAGGTGGGGCAGTGGTAAAGAACCCACCTGCCAATGCAGGAGATGCCAGAGATGATCCCTGGGTCGGAAAAATCCCCTCGAGTAGGAAATGGCAACCCGCTACACTATTCTTGTGTGTGTGTATGTGTACTTTAAAACAACCATTTATTATGCTCACGGATTCAGTGGGTAGGCTTTTAGAATGGGCTTAATGGGTTGGCTTGTTTCTGTTCCACTCTCTTTGGTGCCTCATCTGGGGAGACTGGCGTCTTGAAGAAGGGGGCTGCTTGATAACTTGGGGTGGGATCATCCGAAGGCATCTTCGCTCACATACTTGAGGGGCGATGCTGGCTCTTGACCCAGGCTTCCCCAGGCTGTTGGCGGGTACAGGTGCACCACTTGGTGGCTCCTGGTGGTGTCTTCACATGACTACTTCAGGCTTTCTTCTAGAACATCATAGAGCATCACTTCCACTGCCTGCTCCAGTATTATTGCCTGGAAAAGCTCCCTGGGAACTGAAGCGGAAAGAAGATAATCTAATTACCTAACTATATAATACATAGAAATACTAATTTATGTTTTTCTTTGAACTGGTATTTCTTCAAATTATTGATCTTAATTGGAATGATACATCAAGTATGAGTTCCTTCATCAGCTCTCTGAAATTAGCACATAACTTTCTTGTAACATTTTACAGCCTATGTTTCTCCTTGAACCAGAGAATAATAAAGAAGCAATATATATCAGACACTGTGCAGTCTCCTCAATAGAAAGTGGACATAGGAAAGTAATTACAGATATACATTGGCTGCCTGATACGTTTGAGGTGAGTCTTGATGGCTTCATACTTTTCTCCTGCTGTGTAGGTTTTTGGAAAATTTTATTCAAAGAGGATGTTTCAAGTCAACAATTTATCTGCATTTAAATTGTGAATTACCAGGAAGTAAACATCACACACTGCATCACTGTTGATAAACCAAGACCTGATTTGAGGATGAGAAGAAGGCCAGGGTTTCAACTTCCATGGTTTATAAACCACTAAAAAATGTAGATAGTGTCAACACTAACAGAATACAATAATGGAGAAAATGAAGGTTGTAAAAATGGAAACAAATATTTTACACCTGCTCGAATTTAAATGTTGTGACTTCAGCTGTTTAGAGCAGACAACTCTGAAGATCTGTGACATGGAATAATGTGCCATTTTGCAAGGTGGTCTTGAGTGCCCCGTGAGGCTGATAGGTGGAAACTCTCCACACTTGCGCTGTGAGTGAGCCCAGCTGACTGCCCAGCATTTGTGCTGCAGTTTCACTTTGTGGTTCTGTGCTTTACCTGCAAAGTCTGGTGTTTGTGAATCTAAAAACTAATAAACCTCCCAAATGTTTCCCTCAAGGAACTAGGGGTCTATTATGTATTTTGAAAAATTAAAAGATAAGAGTATTCTAAAACTTAGAGTTTTGAATGTAGAAGGCAATGGCACCCCACTCAAGTACTCTTGCCTGGAAACTCCCATGGATGGAGAAGCCTGGTAGGCTGCAGTCCGTGGGGTCGCAAAGAGTCGGACACAACCGAGCGACTTCACTTTCACTTTTCACTTTCATGCCTTGGAGAAGGAAATGGCAACCCACTCCAGTGTTCTTGCCTGGAGAATCCCAGGGATAGGGGAGCCTGGTGGGCTGCCGTCTATGGGGTCGCACAGAGTCGGACACGATTGAAATGACTTAGCAGCAGCAGAGTTATAAAGGGTGATTAGCCCTTCAGGGTATTCAAGTGGATTATGCAAAAATACAATTACTTTTCAAAGTTCTAATGGGCCAAAATAAATACAGTGAATCAGAATATCATAATCCTGGATTCTATAGTTTTCTAAGCTAAATCATATTGAAAGAAATTTAAAATATGCACATGTAATTTTTTAAATTAAAAAATAAAGAGCAAGTAGCAAAATGAAGAAAAACATTTGCCCCAAATATGGTAAATACAAATTTTCCAGTAAATAAGCTAAAGACATATGCTGAAAAACAATTAGCAGATAAATAGGAAAATCATTCAGACTTTCTAATAATCAAAGAAATTAATCATAAAGCAACAATAATGTATTATTTTGGACCTATTTAATTCTTACATGAGACTTTCAAGTATTATCTTGTGTTAGAAAAGATGAAATGGTGAAATCAATAAACTCTAATGTTACTGGTTTCAATATAAAAGTTATAGAATACAATTAGCCGATGTGGTTCTTAAATCATTCACATTTTCAAAGTTTTTGACCATTAATACAAAATTTGGGGAATTTATACGAAGAAATAATCCAATTTATACAAAGAAATCCAATTTATATCCTAAGATACACAGTCACATATGTATCTTGACAAATCATGTCAAAGTATATCCATGAAAAAGATTGGAAAAGGATATAAGGTAGAATTATATTTGATTTTAAAAACTTCTATTTCCCAAACTTTCATAATATGATTATGGTTTTATTTTCAATCATTAATGCATAAAGTGCCAGAGTAAGTGCAAGTCTGGAGTCTTGAGCTTCCTACAAGAGGGAAGCCTTATTAGAGGGAAAGGAAACATGGGTTCCTGATTGTTTATCAGTCACAGTGGAAGGTGACAGCTGTAACTGAACCCGACTGGGCTCAGGCCACAGCAGAGTCAGCCAGGTTTCCAGGGTCCTCGCTCCTGTGACGCCAGCAGGCCTCACCACTGCAGCACCTGCACTCTTCTCCCATCCCTAGTTTTACTGTTTATTTCCTGCTGGAACCCTCCACCTTTGCGGTTTTGCTCATCAGTTCTATCGGGTAGGTAGGGTATTGAGAAAAGTCATTTTTCCTGTTGATTTGAGAGTAGTGCTGTCATAGGTTGCCGCAAAAAATCTTTCACCTCCTTTGAGAGCTGGCTAGTTGGAAACGTGGACCTTCGGGACTCTAAGCCACTAACTCTTCTTGGACTCCTCTGTGTGCTAGCAGAGTTGTGCCACTAATTACTGAAAGAATGCAGGTGCCCAGCATTCACTGCATGCTATCTCTAATTTAACACCAAGCCTCTTATCTATTGATCTTACCTGCTTAACAATCTCATAAAAGCACCTATGTTCAGCTCCATGATTAACAGTGAAAAACAGAATGTATTTCTGCTTTTCAATTACATTTTGTGTTTCTAATACATTTCTATTGCATTTCTAATAATAATAGTAATGATGTTATGGCATATCATCTATATATTAAAAACCAGAATGGTTTATGACTACATAGGTAAGTTTTCAAATTGCAGTAACTGAAAAATTTTAGGATGGAAATTTATATTTATATTAACTAAAACTAATTTTAAAATGTAAAAATGTTTTTGTGAAAAAGGACTGGAAAAGATGTATGTCAGAATTATATTTGATTTCAAAACCTTCCAGTTCCCAAGTTCTGTGTTTGTATTATGTTCTTTTAAAAAATGCTAAAGAATAAAAAATTTTAACATAAAAAGCTTTGAGAAAAAAGTCATCACTGTTCTAGGTACACAGAACTTATTTCTAGCATTTTTTAAAATAGATTAACAGATTGGGAAACGTCTTTGAAAATCGAAGTGGAATATCCTGTCAACTTGTTACTTGTTCGGCAGACTGGTATGTCTTATTTTAATCATTACCTATTTGTTTTCAAACAATATAATCTTTATCTGATGCTTATTAGATTGTTGTGCTCTTCTGTTCCTTAAATAATCTTTGTTGCAGCAATTAAGCCTAATTAACTAAAGGACATAATTTTACATTGTTGCTGGTTTTAAAAAAATCTTCTTATGGATACGGATATATTGTAAAAAGAAGAATGAACTAGATTTCATGATTGGTAATATTGTATAAACATTATCCATAATTATTCTGGTTCTTTATAGTCACATATTTGTAATTTTGCAATGTCTGTTTATATTCAATTTTATCTCACAATTGTGAAGATGACAACATTTAATTGGGAAAGTTTCTTTTAGAAGGTGGAAGAGTCTTACATTTTTTATTGAACATTTATTACAAGTGTTTTTATAAATAATTCAGTAACTATGTTGAAAAACATTTATTTTTAAAACTTATATCCTTCAATTTATAGAACTGAAAATTCATAGTGAAGTAGGACATATGAATGGGAATAGTATTATCTGCATCCAAATACTAGCAAAACTTTACAATTCCAAATATCTTTGACCCCTATAGAAATCACGACACCTTAAGCTTTAGGCACTGACTGCAGCAGAAGCAGCTGTGGAATGGCAGATAAAGGCATAAATAACTTGAATTAATTAATCCTGTGGTCATGTATTGGATAAGGTTCTGTGATTACAAGCAACAGAAGTTGACTACAGTTACCTTAAGTGAACAAACTTAATTTATTGGAAGTTTATGGCAATACTGTAATACATGCTTTAGCAGGTTAACTCTTTTCATATTGTCAATAACCCTGAAAAAATACTTATGGATCGAGGAAATGAGGCTTTGAAGGCAAATACATCATCTATCTATAGCTCACTATGTATATAGTGAATAGCCAGAATGAATGGCCAGCCTCTTCCATCAAAAGGGATTGATTTCAACCATTGTATAATTGTTCAAGATTCAGAGAAGAGGTAAACCCAGAAATAAACCCATACATATGTGGCCAACTGATTTTCAACAAGGGTACCAAGGCAATTTAGTAGAGAAAAATAGTGTTTCAACAAATGGTGCTAGGACAAATGGGTATTCACCTGCAAAAGAATTACCTCACACTCTATACAAAAATTAATTGATTCATGTTAATGTATGGCAAAACCAATACAATATTGTAAAGTAATTAGCCTCCAATTAAAATAAATTTATATTAAAAATTAATTGAAAATGAAATAAAGAGCTAAATGTAAGAGTTAAAACTAAACAGCTCTTAGAAAAAAACATGGACACACATAAATATAAGTGTTTATGACCTTGGATTAGGTGATGATTTCCTAGATATTATACCAACAAAGGATTAGATACCACTTCACACAGACTGTGGACTTCCCTGGTGGCTCAGACGGTAAAGCATCTGTCTACAATGCAGGAGACCTTGGGTCGATCCCTGGGTCGGGAAGATTCCCTGGAGAAGGAAATGACAACCCACTCCATTACTCTTGCCTGGAAAATCCCATGGACGGAGGATCTTGGTGCAGGCCACTGTCCATGGGGTCACAAAGAGTTGGGCACGACTGAGCAACTTCACTTTCACACAGACGAGATAGCCAAAATAAAAAAGACCAAAAAATGGTGAGTGTTGTTGACAATGTAGAGAAATTGGGATCTGCAAGACAAAAGAAATAATACATCTGGTGAGGATGTAGAGAAATTGGAATTTTCAAAAATGATTCAGTTGCTTTGGAAAACAACCTTAACAGTTCCTCAAAAGATTAAACATAGGTGCTACCATGTAACCCAGCAATTCAAGTCCTTAATATATATCCAAGAGAGATGAAAACCCACACCCACACAAAACTTATCAACAAATGTTCATAGCAGGATTATTCATAATAGCAAAAAAGGGAAGTAACTCAGTTTTATTTATTCATTCATCAGTGCATCAAATGATGAAGGGGTAAATAAAGTGTAGTATAGTCCATACAATGGAATATTCTTTGACAATAAAAAGGAATGATGTACTGATACATACTACAACATGAATGACCTTCAAAAACATGCTAAGTGAAAGAAGCCAGTCACAAAAGACCACATACTGTATGATTCCATTTATATGAAATGTCCAAAATAGACAAATTTGTAGAGACACTAAGGAGATTAGTGGTTGCTTAGCGCTGGTGGGAGGGACTGAAAGAAATGGGGAATGACTAGTAATCTGTACACAAATTCTTGGGGGAGAGGTGATATAAATTCTTCTAAAATTGGTTTTGGTAATGGTTTGCACAGTTCAGTGAGTATATTAAAAAACCACTTAATTTTGTATTTTAAGAGAAAGAAAGTGTTAGTCACTCAGTTGTGTCCAATTTCTTGCAACCCCATGGACTAGAGCCCACCAGGTTCCTCTGTCTGGAATTCTCCAGATAAGAATATTGGAGTTGGTTGCCATTCCCTTCTCCAGAGGATCTTCCCCACCCAGGGATCAAACCCACATCTCTTGCATTGTAGGCAGATTCTTTACCACTGAGCCATCAGGGAAGCACTTTAAGTGTACTTTAAGTGGGTGAATTTTGCAGCATATGAGTTATATTTCAATGAAGTTGTTAAGCTTTTTCAAAAAAGATTGCATTACGAAAAAGATTGTCAGTTGCCAAATTCAATTGCCATGTATGATAATATTAGTCTCAATACTAGCAAAATCATTAAATAATCCTATAAACTTTATAATTCTCTAAAATATGAAATGTAAAATAGTCCCATTTCATTAAAATATTAATTTGGAGATATCAATATAGCCATATCACAATGTTAATTTATAGCAGCGAGAATGATAGTCTTGAGGTTATACCTCTTCTTTGTACTTAGTTAAAAAATAAACTGTAAACTTTTTTTTAAAGCACAATATGCTTTTGGGATATCAGACCACTGAAAGCCTTAACCCCTCAACCACAGGCAGAGAAAAAGAAAGAAGAAAGTATTGAAATTCCTTTTGATATACCGTCTACTTTTTTGCATCTAGATCTCAGCTGGAAACCTCTCTCAAAGGTAAGTTAACATGGGATTTAGTCCATTTTATTTGCTTATATACACTATATAGTTTAAAAGTAGAGCCCCTCAGATTAACACAGGGCATTACAATTCATGTATTCATTCAACCAATACATTCTTTCATTGAGAGGTATTATGTCTGCCTAGGTAGATAGAAATCACAGTTACCATGAACTCAAAATGGATATTTGTTCATGTATAAGCAAGCAGCAACTTACCAATGTATTTTTTTTAAACAATTATTCATTATTACATAGCAGTTACTTAAAAATTAGTAAGCTCTTAGGTTAGCCCAGAAAAGCTAATTTTATCAGTCTTATAGACAAAATTCTACATGTTTTACCCATCAATAGTAGAACTGTATCACAATACTTATGACCAAATGAAACAGAAGGTAGCTGAAAGAAGAGTTATTTGTAGTTGTCTTCAATGGCAGAGCTTGAAGAAAAGTAATTTTAATTTAAGAAAAGTAGGGCTGTGAATGAGATGCATGTGAGAACTATGAAGAAATTTCTGACATTGATGGCTCTTTTTCTTTGAAATGTCTATTTCCAAATTTAATATTTTTATTTTCCTTTGATTTACAAGTATCACTAAAATTANTGTGGACTTCCCTGGTGGCTCAGACGGTAAAGCATCTGTCTACAATGCAGGAGACCTTGGTTCGATCCCTGGGTCGGGAAGATTCCCTGGAGAAGGAAATGACAACCCACTCCAGTACTCTTGCCTGGAAAATCCCATGGACGGAGGATCTTGGTGCAGGCCACTGTCCATGGGGTCACAAAGAGTTGGGCACGACTGAGCAACTTCACTTTCACACAGACGAGATAGCCAAAATAAAAAAGACCAAAAAATGGTGAGTGTTGTTGACAATGTAGAGAAATTGGGATCTGCAAGACAAAAGAAATAATACATCTGGTGAGGATGTAGAGAAATTGGAATTTTCAAAAATGATTCAGTTGCTTTGGAAAACAACCTTAACAGTTCCTCAAAAGATTAAACATAGGTGCTACCATGTAACCCAGCAATTCAAGTCCTTAATATATATCCAAGAGAGATGAAAACCCACACCCACACAAAACTTATCAACAAATGTTCATAGCAGGATTATTCATAATAGCAAAAAAGGGAAGTAACTCAGTTTTATTTATTCATTCATCAGTGCATCAAATGATGAAGGGGTAAATAAAGTGTAGTATAGTCCATACAATGGAATATTCTTTGACAATAAAAAGGAATGATGTACTGATACATACTACAACATGAATGACCTTCAAAAACATGCTAAGTGAAAGAAGCCAGTCACAAAAGACCACATACTGTATGATTCCATTTATATGAAATGTCCAAAATAGACAAATTTGTAGAGACACTAAGGAGATTAGTGGTTGCTTAGCGCTGGTGGGAGGGACTGAAAGAAATGGGGAATGACTAGTAATCTGTACACAAATTCTTGGGGGAGAGGTGATATAAATTCTTCTAAAATTGGTTTTGGTAATGGTTTGCACAGTTCAGTGAGTATATTAAAAAACCACTTAATTTTGTATTTTAAGAGAAAGAAAGTGTTAGTCACTCAGTTGTGTCCAATTTCTTGCAACCCCATGGACTAGAGCCCACCAGGTTCCTCTGTCTGGAATTCTCCAGATAAGAATATTGGAGTTGGTTGCCATTCCCTTCTCCAGAGGATCTTCCCCACCCAGGGATCAAACCCACATCTCTTGCATTGTAGGCAGATTCTTTACCACTGAGCCATCAGGGAAGCACTTTAAGTGTACTTTAAGTGGGTGAATTTTGCAGCATATGAGTTATATTTCAATGAAGTTGTTAAGCTTTTTCAAAAAAGATTGCATTACGAAAAAGATTGTCAGTTGCCAAATTCAATTGCCATGTATGATAATATTAGTCTCAATACTAGCAAAATCATTAAATAATCCTATAAACTTTATAATTCTCTAAAATATGAAATGTAAAATAGTCCCATTTCATTAAAATATTAATTTGGAGATATCAATATAGCCATATCACAATGTTAATTTATAGCAGCGAGAATGATAGTCTTGAGGTTATACCTCTTCTTTGTACTTAGTTAAAAAATAAACTGTAAACTTTTTTTTAAAGCACAATATGCTTTTGGGATATCAGACCACTGAAAGCCTTAACCCCTCAACCACAGGCAGAGAAAAAGAAAGAAGAAAGTATTGAAATTCCTTTTGATATACCGTCTACTTTTTTGCATCTAGATCTCAGCTGGAAACCTCTCTCAAAGGTAAGTTAACATGGGATTTAGTCCATTTTATTTGCTTATATACACTATATAGTTTAAAAGTAGAGCCCCTCAGATTAACACAGGGCATTACAATTCATGTATTCATTCAACCAATAAATTCTTTCATTGAGAGGTATTATGTCTGCCTAGGTAGATAGAAATCACAGTTACCATGAACTCAAAATGGATATTTGTTCATGTATAAGCAAGCAGCAACTTACCAATGTATTTTTTTTAAACAATTATTCATTATTACATAGCAGTTACTTAAAAATTAGTAAGCTCTTAGGTTAGCCCAGAAAAGCTAATTTTATCAGTCTTATAGACAAAATTCTACATGTTTTACCCATCAATAGTAGAACTGTATCACAATACTTATGACCAAATGAAACAGAAGGTAGCTGAAAGAAGAGTTATTTGTAGTTGTCTTCAATGGCAGAGCTTGAAGAAAAGTAATTTTAATTTAAGAAAAGTAGGGCTGTGAATGAGATGCATGTGAGAACTATGAAGAAATTTCTGACATTGATGGCTCTTTTTCTTTGAAATGTCTATTTCCAAATTTAATATTTTTATTTTCCTTTGATTTACAAGTATCACTAAAATTATATCATCATACATTTGTTCCTGGTGGAAGAGAAAGCAAGAGGGGTGAGAATATTCATGAAGTAACTAGAATTAGAAATTTCCTAGGCAGGATTTATAAAGCTGTAGATAGTCTTAAAAGGAACAAGTAACCCAAGTTCACCTGAGACTAGTCGTATAGCATGTGGACAAAATTTCTAACGGAGAAACATGGGGAGGGAGCCATAAGGGGAAAACGTTGTGTGCGATGGTTTTCCATTCTGGAGCAGACCCGGGCCACTGCCGGAACTCAAGGCTTGCATGTCCCCGAAGGGGTTTGACAGCTCCAGGGAGGTGCAAGGTCCTTGCACAACTGTTTAGAGCTTTCTTTAGCTAAAAGATTTAGGGAATGGGGAAACAGGCCGTTATTTTATATTAAAACTAACAGTGAGATATTATGAAACAGAAGACAAAACAATTTGAGAAATTTAACAACATATAAGACTTTGGGATTTGGAAATGAGCCACCAGACAAGCTCCCCTCAGTAGCCCGGTTTTAGAAACCTTGGTTTAGGTGCTTTCTGTGGGGAAAAGCAACCAAAATCTGAGGAAGAATGGAGACGGGAGGAAGAGAGGGAAGTAGGGACATAGCCATGTGGGGACAGAGGGAAAGGCAAGAATAAATCAGCCATGGACAGTTTAAAGATATATGGTAATAACCATACCTATGTGTTCTCTCAAAAGATAAGGCTGTCTAAAGGCGAAACAACTTTAGACCACTGCCCAACCAAGTTAAGCCTGAGTGAAGACAATCTCCTTTTCAAAGCACAAGGTAACTGCCTTTGCTTATTTAAAAGGCATTTAATAAGTTTCCAGAGTTAGTAGTTTCTTATGTCTAAGGTGACTACTTGCTGGGATAGTCTACTTTGTTAAAAAAAAAAAAATACAGAAAAGCAAACCCTCCAGTATGGAATTTTACAATGGCTGTGATAGCTACAGCATGCACATTAAAACTTCCTGTATACACCAAAAGACTTGATAGAAACTCAGTTACGTTCAGTTTCATAGTTATTGAGCACATTTATATATTTTTGAAAGCTCATTATACTAAAAAATTTAATGAAGATCACTTAATGAATATGTATGTGCTCAAAGAATAATTCCACAGAATGGAATGCATCTCAAGTCTAGCAAACTAAATTATGGAGTACTCAGAAACAAACCACCATTCTCAATCAGAATAGAAAAAAATTAGTGTTTATACAGCACCATAATAAAACTGAGTAGAGAAAGAACAATTGATTTTTAAAGATATCTCAACCTGCATACCCTTTTGGAAGTAATTGAAGGGTGTGCTTATAAGCTGTCAAAACTTAAAGGTATGGATTAATATCCTACCTGGAGAGCAACACATAATGAAAGTATACTGGAATCACTAGCATCTGAAGTATTTTCCAAACATTTGCCTTATCAAAAGGATTTACATTTATAAATTTTCAATGTTAAGTAATAAGACACATAAGACAAACATATAATATCTGAAGATTGCCTAAATATGTTACCATCTCAGGAGACAGAAACCTTTTTTTCCTTAGAGAACATCATATTTCATTTTAGTGTAGGCACAGCTGTTAGGGAAGGGGCACATAAAGCTCAGTGTCCTAAGAACATTATTTAGAAATACTGTCATCCTTTAACGGATAATTTTCTCATTGTTATTATCTTCATATCTGTGTCTATTCAAAACATTTGTTAAATTCTTACAAAGTGCCAGTGTCTGAGGATATATCTGTGCATAGACAAGTCCCTCCTTTCAAGGAGCTTACATTCTGGTGGGACACACTCTAAAATAAATGGCAAATACATCTCTGCACCTGCTTAAGGAAGGGCCTACATAAAGTAAAACTTGTAGCATGCCCCAAATGCCATCAAACAGGAGCTTCATCAAAGGAATGTTCTCTTTCCAGACAAAATCATTTTGTTGAGATTTTTTTGGTTTACCCACGAAGTTGTGTCTGACTCGTGATCCCATGAACTGTAGCCCACCAGGCTCTTCTATCCATGGGCTTTTCCAGGCAAGAATACTGGAGTGGGTTGCCATTTCCTTTTCCAGGGAATCTTCCTGACCCAGGGATCAAACCCATGTCTCCTGCATTGTAGGCAGACTCTTTACCAACTGAACCACCAGGGAAGCCCAAAGTCAGTCATGTGTGACTCTCACATACCATAGTTAGATCTCCAACTCCTGATAGCTGACCGGCAACAGGAGACAGGACATGGCCATAGTAATGCCTTTAGAGATAAGAGGCATGTGTTAGAAAGATCCAGGGGATCACCACGTAAGTCTTTCACATGATCCCCTGGATCTTTCTAACATATACTTCTTATGGCCCTTGGAGATTTCTTAGAAAAAGGCATATTTGACTAAATCAGCTCAGAAAGGATATGGACATATGTTTTTAATTCTCATCTGAGACTATAGTTGGCCATGTCCTCTTACTTGTATTAAGTTGATATGTCAACAGTACCACAAATCAGAAAAGACTTAACTTTCACCTGGTGATCCCCTGGATCTTTCTAACATATGCCTCTTATCTCTAAAGGCATGACCATGTCCCGCCTCCTGTCGCGGTCACCTTTCAGGAGTTGGAGATCTGCCTATGAAATTTTGAGATCTTCCTTGCACACACTGCCATTTATCCACCTACTCTGGCCAGATTTGGACCTGTTGACTAGAACACACTCATAGGCTTCTGTGTCACATTTCGCTTGTCATGATGGGTTCATTGACTAGGCATCACAGGTTCTTGCTGTTCTACCATCATTTTCCTGAGAACGCCTTCAGTTTGTGTCTGGTGCTCTGTTGCCATCTAGTGGCCACAGGCCTGTCATGTTGCTGCTGCTAAGTCGCTTCAGTCGTGTCCGACTCCGTGCGACCCCATAGATGGCAGCCCACCAGGCTCCTCCCTCCCGGGATTCTCCAGGCAAGAGTACTGGAGTGGGGTGCCACTTCCTTCCCCAATGCATGAAAGTGAAAAGTGAAAGTGAAGTCCCTCAGTCGTGTCCGACTCTTCGCGACCCCATGGACTGCAGCCTACCAGGCCCTCCATCAGTGGGATTCTCCAGGCAAGAGTACTGGAGTGGGGTGCCGTTGCCTGCCATGTCAGAGTCACAAAAGTCAGTGATCTTCTAAATAGTAACTTTTTGGTAAGGTTTTTTAATTTTTGCAATCAGTTTGAATCTTCTTTCTTAAAAAAGAATTATTTCTATATTTCTTAAAACTTCTCTTGCTGTTGTGAATGGGGATTCTTTTTTAAAATTATAATTTTGAGTTTATATTAAGTATAAGACAATGCTGATTTCAAAGTAACTAACTTGCCTAAATCTTTTAGTTTATCTAGGGATTCTCTTGGGGAGAAGGCGATGGCACCCCACTCCAGTACTCTTGCCTGGAAAATCCCATGGACAGGGGAGCCTGGTAGGCTACGGTCCATGGGGTCACGAAGAGTCGGACACGACTGAGTGACTTCACTTTCACTTTTCACTTTCATGCATTGGAGAAAGAAATGGCAACCCACTCCAGTGTTCTTGCCTGGAGAATCCCAGGGACGGGGGAGCCTGGTTGACTGCCGTCTATGGGATCGCACAGAGT
>SJYV01029792.1:90334-138239 GCA_006410875.1 Neotragus pygmaeus
AGACAAAAATGTGAAGAATTTGAAATAAATATTTTAATGACTTTAATTTTATGTATTAAACAGATATGAAATGCCTTTTTTGCTCTTGCTAAATGCATTGTGAATAATATCTTTTAGTAAGAACAGTGTTGGAGAAGGCAATGGCACCCTACTCCAGTACTCTTGCCTGGAAAATCCCGTGGGTGGAGGAGCCTGTAGGCTGCGGTCCATGGGGTCGCTGAGTCAGACATGACTGAACGACTTCACTTTCACTTTTCACTTTCATGCACTGGAGAAGGAAATGGCAACCCACTCCAGTGTTCTTGCCTGGAGAATCCCAGGGACAGGGGAGCCTGGTGGCTGACGTATATGGGGTCGCACAGAGTCAGACACGACTGAAGCGACTTAGCAGCAGCAGCAGCAAGAACAGTGGTTGAATGTGTCTAGTTATTTCTTGAAATGTTGATGACACTGTGTAATACAGCTAAAGATTCCATGTTTGGCTTACTTTGGTACTTGTTTTTAATGTCTTACCTAGTATGAAAAGGGATTTGCTCAACCAAATGAAGTGTTGGTTGACTATGCTTACTAATTCATGATGATTATCTTTTACTTTTGTCTGAGATTATGGCAAAGTGTTTTTGAAATGCAAAATGTATTTTTAGTATAGTTGAAGTATTCTTCTCCTATTTAGTTTTCGTTTATACTTTTGTTGGTTTTTTCATGGTTAATATAACCCAGAGGATATATTAAGGGTGTGTGTGATGAGTAAAGTATTGTGAGCTTACATTTCTTTATGATCTTTCCCAGGAATAGAATATCACATTAAAAAAAATAAGTGATTTGGAAAAATGTCCAAGATATATCTTTAAGAGAATAGAAAAGAAGGATAAAAAGCTAGAAAACCCACTTAAAAAAATCAATTGTCTATATATAATCACCAAAAAGTAATAGAGGAAAATAGACCAATATTTTAATAGTGATACCTCTGGGAAGTGTGATAATGAATGATTTTTGCTCTTTTATTCATGCTTTTCTCTCCTTTCAAAAGTTTCAATTAACATTTATTAATTTAAGTTCTCAAAAATAGCATGTATTAAATTTAGATTAATTAAAATTAATCAGATGCTTTTAAAAAGCTAAAAGTTTGAATTTCACCCCCTAGTTTAGCTGTGCTCTTACTGTTTATATGGAGAGCTATGATATAATCACTGATGTTCATAAACAATAAACCTGAAATAATCAGCCAGCATTAAATAATGTTCAACATGCTGTATTTATGACAAACACAAATAACACGTTAGATGGATTTAGTTTTTAGCATTTGAAAAAATTAACAAGTAAAAGGCTAACCTTGAATAATTTTTTAAAATTGCTATATGATGCCAACTGTATAAAAATGATACGAATTGCTCATTAGAGATTGTCAAGGGTGTTAATTCAAGGGAAATATCAATGATATCTTATTGAGAAAATCCAAGGGTGTTATATAACCTAGAGGATCTATTTGTGTCCAATATACTGTCAATAATTCTGAGATAATATAGATATTGTAGAAGTGACTTTCAGACCGTGCCATGAAAACTTTTAGAGCCCCTGAAAAGTGGGCAGAGTCTTCCCTTTCTCACCCAGGAAACACTTCAACCAGAGCAGTGTGGCTTTGATTAGGTTTACAGGCAAGGGATTCCATATAAACTGTGGCTTGAAAAAGGTATTCCGCTGCTAAATTAGAACTCTAAAATTCTTGGACTTATGCCCGCCACACTGGGGAGGAAGTAGGGTCGATATGTGTGACAAAGGATAGAGAATATAAACTAATCATACTTTAGAAGATCTTTTAATGTAAATATGTGCTTCTTCTATCCAAATGTCTCTAAAAGAAAAAATATTAGCCCAGAGCAAAGCAGTGAAGTCAGGAGAAATGAACCCATACCAGAATCTGGAGAATGCATTGAGCAATATTCTCAAGCCAATAGATGACTTCTGCACCAAGTTCTTTGTGGGAACAGAGGTGAGTTGCAATTACCTGCTTCTAAAATTAGCATTTAAATTACATCTAAATATATGATTATGACCTCTATAGTATGTTTGTCTTCTGAGGGCTTATAATACTTTTTTTAGTCTTCTATCTTTTGGCTTACAATATTTATCCTATTTTCATATTTTTATATGCTTGCTGAAATTTAAAAATTTTAACCTCAGTGTCTCATAGATTCATATTTGAATAGTCAATCAAGGTCTTAGATGTCTTTAAATTCATAAATGTGAACAGTCTATAAAATTAGATATGACTTTTTACTAATAAAAGTCTATAAAATGAGGTATGACTTTTTACTAATAAAAGACTATAAAAGTAGGTATGACTCTTTTTACTAATAAATTATCAACTTACAAATATTTATCAAACACATACCATATGGAAAAACCATATGTTTCAGACTTACTAAGTGTTTCAGACTTACTAAGAAAATGTATTGTTTTGTTAGGCCAGTACAATCTAGTAGGAGAGTAAAAAACTCACTCAATTCAAAAGGTAAATAGCAATTGGATATAGTAACAATAATGACAAAATATGCATAAACATGAAATTTACCATCTTAACCATTTTTGTGTATACCATTCAGTGGTACTAAGTACATTCATATCGTTGAATAACTCTTAACCACCATCCGTCTTGAGAACTATTTCATTATTCCAAATTAAAGTTTTGTCCCAGTTAAAGCAGTAACTATGCATTCCCTACTGACTCCAGCTCCTGGCAACCACAATTCTACTTACTTTCTCAAAGAATTTGACTATTTTAGTAGTCAAATGTAAGTGGAATCATAATATTTGTCTCTGTGCACAGTGAAGTTTTATAAGCCAGGGATGACAGCTTTAGAAAGAAAATCTTTAAGATGAACTATGGACAGAGGTTCCTGACATTGTACAGGACACAGGGATCAAGACCATCCCCAAGAAAAAGAAATGCAAAAAAGTAAAATGGCTGTCTGAGGAGGCCTTACAAATAGCTGTGAAAAGAAGAGAAGCAAGATATACCCATTTGAATGCAGAGTTCCAAAGAATAGCAAGGAGAGATAAGAAAGCCTTCTTTGGTGATTAGTGCAAAGAAATAGAGGAAAACAATAGAATAGGAAAGACTAGAGTTCTCTTCAAGAAAATTAGAGATACCAAGGGAACATTTTGTGCAAAGATGGGCTCAATAAAGGACAGAAATTGTATGGACCCAACAGAAGCAGAAGATATTAAGAAGAGGTAGCAAGAATACACAGAAGAACTATACAAAAAAGAGCTTCATGACCCAGATAATCACAACAATGTGATCACTCACCTAGAGCCAGACATCCTGGAATGTGAAGTCAAGTGGGCCTTAGGAAGCATCACTACGAACAAAACTAGTGGAGGTGATGGAATTCCAGTGGAGCTATTTCAAATCCTGAAAGATGATGCTGTGAAAGTGCGGCACTCAATATGCCAGCAAATTTGGAAAACTCAGCAGTGGCCACAGGACTGGAAAAGGTCAGTTTTCATTCCAATCAAAAAGAAAGGCAGTGCCAAAGAATGCTCAAACTACCGCACAATTGCACTCATCTCACACGCTAGTAAAGTAATGCTCAAAATTCTCCANGCTGGCGGTAGAGCAGTGGCTGCTTCAGGAACTTCACCTGGCCCTGGATTGGGCATTAAGGCGGGCTTCGGTCCTGGTGGAGCACTGGGAGGCAGGCGCATCATTATCCAGTCTGGGGGAGGGGTCAGGTCATCCCCGTCCAAATCCTGTAGAATTTACTTTTTTATCATCAGTCAATCTTTGTACCATTAATATTTTTTCCCTTTCCCTTCTGGATACAGAACCTTGTTCAAGTAGGAGGGTCTTGAGCTAACCCTAGCCATGAGTCAATATATGGATATCCATCCAGGTGTCCTGACTCTCCTGTGACTACTGTATAAACAGACTGCTTCCACTATTTTTAGGTTCATGGTGTTTTCTGATGGCCATCTTACTCCCAGAGGGGACCATTTGACATCACAGAGCATGTGGAGGTGGTTAGGCTTCATCTTCACCCCATCAGTTCAGTTCAGTTCAGTGCAGTTCAGTCACTCAGTCATGTTCGACTCTTTGCGACCCCGTGAATCGCAGCACACCAGGTCTCCCTGTCCATCACCAACTCCCGGAGTTCACCCAGATTCACATCCATCGAGTCAGTGATGCTATCCAGCCATCTCATCCTCTGTCGTCCCCTTCTTCTCCATAGTCTCCTCCAAATCCCTTCTTTAAATTTTTAATCATGTACTACAGTACAGTTGCCTTAGATTCACTTCCCCCCATCTTGCTTACCTTCTCAGACATTCTTCTACTTTTTCTTTTGTTCTGTCTACGAAGTTCTTAGTTCTTTCTTTTGTTCTTTCTTCGTTCTGTCTACGAAGTTCTCAGTACCTATGTACTTCTGATATTTCCACTCAATGACACTTAAATTACCACTCTGCCTCCTTCCTAAATGGGGTGAGAAGAGCCTTACATTCCAGATCCCAGAGGGAGAAGGGGGATCTGCATGCCTTCATCTGCCAGTCATCACAGCCAAACCAGAACACCACGTGGTCCAACACTGTTTCTCCCTTAAGTTTTAAAGTCCATTCCGCCTTGGTGGGCTTGATCAGGTGCAGATGAAAATACAGATGGGTTAAATAGCCCACGTTCCAGCCGTCTCTGGAAAAGCCAATTCATACTCACTTATGTATCCCCCTCCTTCTAGCCTGATTATTCTGAGGGGGTCAAGAATTTCATAGTAGATGAGACACCTCCTTGACAAGAGCAGAATACGAGCACACAAAAACCAAGTTTCTTCTCCTAAAAATCCCCTGGCAATTGCTTGGTAATAATTTTCCCCAAGACGGCGTGGAAACCAACTCCTAAATGACTTTCACAAATTTCCTTCCTAAACCCTAACACACTCGTCAACCTGTGTACAAAGCAAACGTTGCCACCTGACTAATCCAGGTTCCTGTGGGTCTGTGCTCCTTCTAATCCCTCCTAGGGGGGTGATCAGGCCCTTTCTTCCACCCTACCGAGTGGGTTCCTCCTCACCTGAGAGCTCAGTTCCCTTGCAGCTGTCTGCTATCTGCTAACATGAATGGCTCAGGTATTGAGAAGCAGAATACTTCCAGAAGGGTGAGGCACCATCCCCCCCTCTAGAAGATTTGAGCCACAAGGCCTTGGAGTAGTCCCAAATGGGACTTGTCTCCTCAAAGTGAGGAGTTTCCCAGCCCATGCACCAAATGTTGTAGCCACGTGTTCCGGGAAACAAACTCACTCAGAAAGACGATGCAGATAGTGGAGTGCAGTTTATTACAATGGTGGGCCCAAGGCAGAGTCTCCTCTTAGCCAAGAACCCTTACCTGTTTTTCTGAAAACTTTATATACCCTAAGTGTATGTGCCCAAACCCACCTCCCAAAATTCCCTGAAACTAGTCTGAACAAAGAAAAAGAAAGATACAATCAAAGTTAGCCCATGATTCATATGCCTTAAACCTAGATAGTTAACAGTGGACAATTATCAATAAGGCCGTGGTCATATCCCAATAAGCATAATAGCATTTATGATTCTATTCGGTTACACAGATAATTGGGGTATTCTTTTAGGCAACATTGAGTCTAGCTACGAGCCTTGGGGTTCCATCCATGGGGCCTGGTTTTCCAGTTGGTATGTCGTTTCCATAGATACTGGGCATATAGCTCAAAGTCCATAGTCCGGCCCAAGATGGAGTCCTGCTTTCAAGATGGAGCCTGTTCTGTCTGTTTCCTCCTTCACTTACATACATGCATGCATGTTTTACTACCATAATAATTTTATTTCTGAAAAATAATATTTGACCAGGAGTTCATCAGTCAGAAATCTAACATGATTTGTTCATTTGAAGACAAGATATGAATAAAACTTAAAATTCAAATGAAGGCTTATCAAAAATATAAAATAGTTTTCACTGTAAATATTAAGGAAGGCCCCATAAAATTAAACACATAAAAGGATTGTTTTATTCCTGCAGCTATGGTGAGATAGCTAGCAACTCAGAAGAGGGACTCTGATGTCTCACTGTCTGAATTCAAACATTTTATTGTTTCAATCCTGACCTTTATTTCTCTCCCTAGTAACATCCTGCAAGAGATCATTTATCTTTCCCAGAGAATCCAGTCTGAGTTCTAGTTATGTACACTTGGAAAACTGTTTCTCTATACCTAATTTGTAAAACAGACATAAGTGGGTTGTTGTGAAGATTAAATTAGTTAATTCAAGTAAAAAGTTCTTACAATAATGTTTGGCATATAGAAAGTGATAGAAGCTTAATGGGATAGACACATTAAACTTGTGTCTAGCAAGAACCATTTGGTGCATGTTTGTTCTATCATTAACTTGCTTTGACCTTCTGAAAGCCTTTTAATGCCAGTTTTCTCATTTGTATGAAGTAAGAGATTGGATTTCATTTCCAACATTCCAATTCATTTCAGTTGCTCAGTCATGTCCAACTCTTTGTAACTCAATGGACTGCAGCACACCAGGCTTCCCTGTCCATCACCAACTCCCAGAGCTTGCTCAAACTCATGTCCATTGAGTCAGTGATGCCATCCAACCATCTTGTCCCTTGTCATCCCCAACACCCATAGAATATTTCTATTTCTAGGATCTTTATTGGACTCCAATAGTATATAAATTAGTTTGAATATTGTTGTGTGTGATATGGGCTTAGCAAATCTGAAACAGTCACAATAATTGAGTGATCACAAGCATTTCTAGTTCAGGTGCCAAGTTTGGGGAATGCAGAGGTAGCACCATAATAAATAATAATAAAATTATCCTTCCAGCTGGGTCAAGAGACATGACAGACAACTGCAAGCTGGATCCTTGTCAAATAGCTTATGTGGGTATTCACTGTAGAAAAGAGAGAGTTGAAAATTCTTCCTAATTAGTTATTGGGAAGAGAGTCAGGCAAAATGCAGCAATGCTAGAGACCTCACCAACCATCCTGGGATAACGTTAAATGGAGTGGATTCTCTGGGAAAGAGAAATGAAATTTTGCAGGCTCTTACTAGGGAGTGAAATAAAGGTCAGGATTGAAAGGATGAAATGCTTGAAAATTAATCAACAGATTCTTCTGTACTTCATCAACTACACATCAATTAGTGTGTAACCTCTGAGAAGTCGATTTAAGACATGGATGCCTTGGGCTTACATTTTTCTTTCTCCTAAAATGCAACAAAATCCCTGAATATAACAACCATTCACTTCATCTTTATTAAATCAGTTAATGAACCCTCTAAAATTTTCAGCCATAGGAAATTGAAGTAGAGCCAAACATTAGGGTTTCAGCGAACTTAGAATTTGTAAATTTAAAGACCAAATACTTCATGTTTATAAAAAGAACTGATAAAATAACTTGACCAAAACCATATGACTTAGTAACAGGAGTTAGGACTAAAATTTCAATTATCTTAGCCTGACTCCTAAAATAATCCTATTCCCATCACACCAAATTACCTTCACTTTTGGTGGTGAACAAAATCATCAGAAGCCAAGATTCACATATCAAGTTTCTGTTCTATCAGTTGAATAATAAAATCTAGACCATTTGAGCTCTGTGGTTCAAAAGAGATTCAAAATTCCAAGATTCTCAAAGTCTTAAATACACCTTCAAAGAATACCAACACAAAATTCACTAGCAGCTTATATCATACATAATTTATCCAATAAAAAATAATCACTGTTGTCTTGGTGTCATTTGGANGTCACAATAATTGAGTGATCACAAGCATTTCTAGTTCAGGTGCCAAGTTTGGGGAATGCAGAGGTAGCATCATAATAAATAATAATAAAATTATCCTTCCAGCTGGGTCAAGAGACATGACAGACAACTGTAAGCTGGATCCTTGTCAAATAGCTTATGTGGGTATTCACTGTAGAAAAGAGAGAGTTGAAAATCCTTCCTGATTAGTTATTGGGAAAAGAGTCAGGCAAAATGCAGCAATGCTGGAGACCTCACCAACCACCCTGGGATAACATTAAATGGAGTGGATTCTCTGGGAAAGAGAAATGAAATTTTGCAGGCTGTTACTAGGGAGTGAAATAAAGGTCAGGATTGAAAGGATGAAATGCTTGGAAATTAATCAACAAATTTTCTGTACTTCATCAACTACATATCAATTAGTGTGTAACCTCTGAGAAGTTGATTGAAGACATGGATGCCTTGGGCTTACATTTTTCTTTCCTGTAAAATGCAACAAAATCCCTGAATATAACAACCATTCACTTCATCTTTATTAAATCAGTCAATGAACCCTCTAAAATTTTCAGCCGAAGGAAATTGAAGTAGAGCCAAACATTAGGGTTTCAGCGAACTTAGAATTTATAAATTTAAAGACTAAATACTTCATATTTATAAAAAGAACTGATAAAATAACTTGACCAAAACCATATGACTTAGTAACAGGAGTTAGGACTAAAANTGTGTGTGTGTGTGTGTGTGTGTGTGTGTGTTTGCAGACATGTACAGACTTATCTCCAAGAAGGAATAGACATGAACTGCACCAGTCAGAATAGAATAGGCACACCCTCTCCTGTCTTGTTAGATCCCACTCCAGGTTGTCTAAAAAGTCACTTCGTTGCCAGATTTTTAGCAACAAAGTAATGGGCAGTCATCATCTGTGCTATAAACAATAAATACATTTAGGGAAAAAAGTGGCTGACAGTAGAGGCCGCTGCGAAGTGTTTCAAAGGAATCTTTTCCCCCAGAGAGTGTGCAGAGGTGGAGCTGCCAAACTGCCCCAGCCTAGGCACTTGATTTACACAATGGTCTGGTTGCCCCATTTGTGACCACGCAGCTTGGCGCTGGGCTTCATCAATTCAAAGCCTAGAATACAGTTTATTTGTGTTATGACTCCATCCAAAACGTTCCAGGGAAGCCAACTTCCCTCACCCCATTAAAAAGGGGTGAGGGAAATATGTAGTAAAAATACTGCATCTTTTTACTAGCCCGTGGAGCTTGGCGTTCAGAGGTAACAGTGTGTGCTTTGTTACTCCACAAGTTTGCTGTGAAGTGTGCTGTAATCTTTGCCAGGGGTCTGCAGCTCTTTCCCAAGAGAGTTCACAGCCCCGAGGAACACTTGAAACTGCTTAGCGGCCTGCCCAAAGGCCTTGCCTTTTATGGTACTTTTCTTCTGCACAAGGGAAGGACAACCGCTTAGAGTGTCAGCCAGGGAGGAACAGTTGACAGCAAAAAATCCACCCTGCTTTCAGTCCCACGATGTCCTATCTACCCTGAACTATGGGCCTCTGAGCCCGCTCTCTGATAACGAACTTGGGAATGCCAGTAGGTTTGGAGGGAAATACAAGTCACTTAGAAATTCTCGCCTGATAATTCTCTTGAGAGCACAGAAGAATGTCTTCCCCTCACCCTGGTGAGTTAGTTAATAAGCACAGGGCAGAAGGAGCCCCAAATATGTAGAAGAAATAGAGTAAATACAAGGTACAGTGTAGGTGCTTGACCACATATGCTAATGTTTTAAAAAGTTTATCTGATTGGAGTATAGTTGATTTACAATGAGGTTAATTTCTGCTGTACAGCAATGTGATTCAGTTGTACATAAACATATTCTTTTTCATATTCTTTTCCATTATGGTTGATTACAGGATATTGAATATAGTTCCCTGTGCTATACAGTAGGACCTTGTTGTTTAATATGCTAAATTTACATGCTAATATCTAATCATTTAATTTAATTCAATCTTTAGGTCAGAGTTAACAGAAATAAGTTTGCCTATTAATTATTAACTTGTTAATTACTGATTATTAAAACCATATTGATAGACCCTAATGCTGGGAAAGATTGAGGGCAGGAGGAGAAGGGGGCAACAGAGGATGAGATGATTGGATGGCATCACCAACTCAGCGGACCATGAGTTTGAGCAAACTCTGGGAGATGGTGAAGGACAGGCAAGCCTATGCTTCAGTCCANAATGCTGGGAAAGATTGAGGGCAGGAGGAGAAGGGGGCAACAGAGGATGAGATGATTGGATGGCATCACCAACTCAGCGGACCATGAGTTTGAGCAAACTCTGGGAGATGGTGAAGGACAGGCAAGCCTATGCTTCAGTCCATGGGGTCACAAGGAGTTGGACACAACTGAGTGACTGAACAACAACGAAAGAACCATATTGAAGTATCCTCACAGGCAGAGTCTAGGGTTCTAGCCCAGTGGAAAAAAGCACTAACCGTATTCCCCGGAGGTTGAAGGAAGGGTGGCATAAATCTGGTTCAGGCACTGTTGTAAGTGTCTTAGCGCTAGTATCTTGTTTAATCATCTTGGCAACTCGATAAGGTAGTAGCATTCTTTCCTCATTTTGCAGCTGAAGACACCAAGGTACAGAGAGGTTAAGAAACTTGTCGAAAGTCACACAGCTGGTTCACGGGTGCCTAGAGTTTAAACCCAGGCCATCTAGCTCCATGAGGGTTTTAACAGACACAGGGGTGAGGCTCAGTGGGCATGGCAGAGATGGCAGAGGGAACAAGAGCAAAAGCTCAGAGGAGGGAACAGGCATGTGTCTGGCTGGAATAAAGCATGTGTCAGAGGGTGGTGGGAAATCACGCCAGAAATGTAAGGTACCAGTATATCGTGGAGGGCCTTGAATGCTGAGGTGAGTGCTCCATAATTATTATGACTGCANAGAGTTGGACTATAAAGAAAGCTGAGCACAGAAGAATTGATGCTTTTGAACTGTGTTGTTGGAGAAGACTCTTGAGAGTCCCTTGGACTGCAAGGAGATCCAACAAGTCCATCCTAAAGGAGATCAGTCCTGGGTGTTCATTGGAAGGACTGATGTTGAAGCTGAAACTCCAATATTTTGGCCACCTGATGCAAAGAGCTGACTCATTGGAAAAGACCCTGATGCTGGGAAAGATTGAAGGCAGGGGGGGAAGGGGATGACAGAGGATGAGACGGTTGGATAGCATCACCAACTCAATGGACATGAGTTTGGGTAAACTCTGGGAGTTGGTGATAGACACGGAGGCCTGGCGTGCTGCGGTTCATGAGGTCACAAAGAGTTGGACATGACTGAGTGACTGAACTGAACTAACTGAAAGCATGAAACCCTTGGCTTTAACTCCTCTTCAGTGACTTCTTCATGATACACGAAAAATCCAAACTGCTTATACCAAGGCCTGTAATTTTCTGCATAAGTTGCCTCCTTTCTCTCTCTCTACCTCATCCATACCAATCTCCTCACTCTGTCTGTTCTGATTTTTTTCTCTCTCATTTTTTGTACCAAATTCTTTCCTGCCTTTCAGGTCCCTGCACTCCTTGGAATGAATGACATTATCATTCAGCAGTTATTTATTGATCATTTAATATAAGCTGGCTACTGTTCTTTGTCCAGGGAATATAGCAGTGAACAGAATAGCTAGAATTCCCTGCCCTCTAAGGGCTGAAATTCCAGTGGGACACTCTTCTACCAGCCCTTGATGTGGCTGACTGATCCTTCTACTTTTGACAGAGAATTTAAGGGAGTTTAAGGGGGGCAGAGGGCTGAATCAGGAAGGAGTGGAGCCCTGGAAGCAGAGGCCAGGTTCACGGTGATCTCAGGTGGGCCCACCCAGGGGTGAAGAGAGCCTGAGCAGTGGGGATGAGAATGTCACATAGGTGTAGGGGGAGTGGAAGTGTCAAAACTAAGTAACCAGATGGAGAGGGATGTGCAGGTTTCCAGCCAGGTATCTGGCGATGGATGTGTGTGCATGTGTGCTAAGTCACTTCAGTCACGTCCAACTCCTTGTGACCTTATGGACTGTAGCCCACCAGGTTCCTCTGTCCATGGGATTCTCCAGGCAAGAATACTGGAGTGGGTTGCCATGCTCTCCTCCAGAGGATGCCCACCGCCCCCACCTGCCAGGGATGCAACTAATGTCTGCCCATATCTTCTGATTTGCAGGTGGGCTCTTCACCTAGGAAGCCCAATATAATGGGCTCTCAACAAATATTTATTAACTGGGTACAAATTATCCCTTTGACTCAGTTCAATGTAAAAGTTCCTCATTTCAGCTATGAGAGCCAGGAGATACTAACTCTCTTAGAGGATTTTGGTAAAGGCTGAGATCACATACGTAAAGCTCCTGACATCTCCAGCAAGCACTGTCAGTTCAGTTCAGTTGCTGAGTTGTGTCCGACTCTTTGTGACCCAATGGACTGCAGCACGCCAGGCCTCCCTGTCCATCACCAACTCCCAGAGTTTACTCAAACTCATGTTCTTTGAGTCCGTGATGCCATACAACCATCTCATCCTCTGTCATCCCCTTCTCCTCCCGCCTTCAATCTTTCCCAGCATCAGGGTCTTTTCTAATGAGTCAGCTCTTCGCATCAGGTGGCCAAAGTATTGGAGTTTCAGCTTCAGCATCAGTCTTTCCAGTGAATATTCAGGATTTATTTCCTTTAGGATGTCCTGGTTGGATCTCTTTGCTGTCCAAGGGACTCTCCAGAGTCTTCTCCAATACCACAGTTTATGGTGTTAGAATAAATCATAGCCGCAAGGGTGACATATACAGTAGACATATCCCAGGTGCCTGTTCCCTTAGACTGTGTACCCAGAGGGGAAGGAAGACTTGTCCTCAGACTCTGAATTTCCAGCACCAAACACAATCCTTGTCTGTCAAGTGAGTTGACGTGGATGATGAGTGAAAGAGTGGCCTCCATTGCTTGAGGTTGTCCTATACTTTGTATAAGTCAAATGTTTTTCCATCTCCCCTCCCTCCCCTATAATCCTAATCCATCCCCTTCTCTGAGTCCTCTTAACTCATTTTTTGATACACCCTTCTCTGTGTTTTCCTCTTATTATCTGGTGAAAAAAATGAGATTAGGAGATTATGTCTGGGTTTTACATCTATAGGATAGTGGCGTGAGACTCAATTTTTTCTCTAAACCTCTCCCCATCTCTGTCATTCACTGGTTCTCTCTGTCTTTCTCCTCTGAGTGGTAATTTCTGCCTTTTGTTTACACCAGGTTCCTTTGTCTTCTCTTCTCCTTGAAATGGCCATAAATAGAACTGGAATATATAGTACTTGTCATGTAGTTTGGCTGGAACTCTGTTTCCTGTTCTCAGCATTCAAAGATGATGAGTACTATATGATGAGTACATATCTCCTCATTCTCTCTTATTGCACGATTATTTTGTAACATGCTGAGAACAAATCACTGAATAAACCAGACGACATCCCTCCCCTTCTGGAGCTTTCTGTCCATTGGGACAATTTTCCGTTAACAACAGACTCTGGAAATCCAGCAGCTGTACTTTGTGTAGCTAGATTATTTTCATAATTGCCTGCGTTCTCCCAATCACTGTATGCAGATAAAAACTCTACAAATTCATTTGCTTGTTTAATATAAAATCAAGTAATCATTTTTGAACCTTCCCCCGTCACCCTCAGTGCACCCAACTGTCATTTGATGAAATCAACCTGTTGCTTTGGGTTTGGGTTGCAATCAGTCTTAGCACATGAATGTGAGGTTTTCTGTCTCTTTAAGTTGTCAGTGTACTCATTGGGAACCTGTCATGTTTTTAGGAAGGTGAAGTGATATACACAGATTGGAAAATGGAAAGAGACCCTGAAACTGGCCGATTTATGGGTAAGGTTTTTTCCCTTCTTTATTGTTTCTATATGTTTCCTATTATTTTTCATTTTATTATAATTCATTTATTTTTAGTTGAAAGATAATTGATCAACAATATTGTGTTGGTTTCTGCCAAACATCGACATGAATCAGCCATAAGTATACCTATGTCCCTTCCCTTTAGAACCTCCCTCCCACCTCCCTCCCCACACCTCCCCTCTAGGTTGTTAAAGAGTCACACAGCAAATTCTCATTGGCTACCTATTTTACATACGGTAATGTACATGTTTCCATGCTATTCTCTCCAAACATCCCCCCCTCTTCTTCCCCCCCACCATGTCTGTTCTCTATGTCGGTGTCTCCATTGCTGCCCTGCAAATAGATTGATCGGTACTGTCTTTCTAGATTCCATATATATGCGTTAATATACAATATTTGTTTCTGACAACTTCACTCTGTATAATATGTTCTAGGTTCATCCTATGAATAAGTTTTTATGATTGCTCCATTATTAATAAGCTGTTTCTTTTTTCCAAAGCACTGAGGAGCCCTGGCCTGCCTTATGGGAGGGAAGGCATGTGAGGTTCTGACCCTACACTTGCTATTAAAGTGAGGGCTTCAGATAAGCCACACCATTGTCACCTAGGAGCTTATTAGAAAAACAGGAGGCTACCCCAGTCCTACTGAATCTAAATACAGATTTTAATAAAATTCTCCAGGTGATTTGTTTTCACACCAAAATTTGAGGAGCACTAATCTGGTGGTGCTTAAATTATGGAGATGCTTGGACAATTCAATTTTAAAACAACAATGCTGTTTCAATACTTCAACAACCCAGTAGCTCAGCAGTGTGGAAAACCTGAGTCAAGGTGAAATTATAAGCTAAATTCACCATGATCTTGAAGACCTCAGCACTGTAAGGGAGAGGTAACACTAGGGGCTGGGACTGGTTGGGGTCCATGTGTTCCCCTGAGATCCTAGGCCCGGACACTGGGCAGCTGAACAGAGATATGAGAGTCATACCCAGGTATGAACAAGAATCAGAGTCAATGATTCAGACATTTAGTTCCTTCAAAAAAAAAAAGAGAGAGAGAGAGAGAAATAGCTCTAACCACCTATTTAAAGGGCATTTGAAAATCATCTTCTTGCTTTAATACTTTAAAATTACCAATCAAGGATTTTGGACCTGAGTTTGAATGAACTCCAGGAGTTGGTGATGGACAGGGAGGCCTGGCGTGCTGCAATTCATGGGGTCGCAAAGAATCGGACAGAACTGAGCAACTGAACTGAACTGATGGCAAACAGGTTGACCTATTTATTTTAAATGAATTGTATTCCATCTACAGAGCCAGTGACAATAAACTTAAAAACCAAAAGCTTTATGTTTATACCTCTTTGATGTTTGTTCTTACTTTCATTCATTCATGAAATCATTACTGAGAATCTACTATGTGCCCGGCACTAGGGATACAAAGATAAACAAGATAATTTCTCCCCCAAAGGAGATCGCTGTTTTACTGGAAGTCAGCCACATAAACAAATGATGACGTTACACTGTCATTGGTGCTGTGGCTGGCAGCAAACACAAAGTGACATGGAATCCCACAAAGGGACCAACTCTCTTAAGTGGTTAAGAAAAGGCCCTACAGGGAGTTTGGGGGAGAACAGATAGATGTGTACGTATGGCTGGACCCCTTTGCTGTTCACTAAAACTGTTGCAGCCTTGTTAATTGGCTCTGCATGCTCCATCGCTTCAGTCGTGTCTGACTCTTGTGACCCCTTAGACTACAGCCCACCAGGCTCCTCTGACCATGGAATTTTCCTGCCAAGAATACTAGAGTACATTGCCATTTCCTCCTACAGGGGAGCTTCCCAAGCTCCCAGGGATGAAACCCACATCACCTGCATCTCCTGTATTGCAGGCAGTTTTTTTTTAGCACAGGCAGCTTGTTTTATTCTTTATCATTGGCTATACCAGAATACAAAATAAAAAGTTTGAAAAAAAAAGAAAAGGCCCCACCATAGAGAGACACAGTTGAGCCGGGTCTTAAAGGGTACATTTAAAATTTTCAGATGGAGAAAAACATTGCAGGTAGAAAGAGGAACAAAGGCAAAAACACAGAAGCTCGAAAGAGCAGTGGACAAGTAGGAGGCAGGGAAACCTCCTGGCCCAAGCATAGCAGTAGAGACGACTACAGCAGCAGGAAAGGCCCCAGGAAGGACATTTGGGTCTAGATGGCAAAGAGCCTTGAGTGCCTCACTAAGCCATGGACCTCATCCTAGTACCATCAGTGTGATCAGAAAATCACTCTGTCAGGAGAGCAGGGATTGGATTAGTTTATTGGTGGGTCTTACAGTGGAAGCAGGATGACCAGTTGCAATAGCCTAGATGAGGAATGGAGAGGACTGATGTGCAGGCAGGGTGATGAGGATGGATAAAGAGGAAATTCAAGAGGGAGAGATTTAGAGATAAACATGCCAGGGCTTTGTGACCAGTGGGATATGAGTGGAAAAGTATAAGAGAAATTGCTTTTAATTTCTTGGCATTTAGTTCCTTCCAAAAAAAAATAAAAAACAGATAAATAGCTCTAAACACCTACTTAAAGGGCATTTTAAAATCATCTTCTTGCTTTAATACTTTAAAATTACCAATCAAGGATTTTGTAACATGGAAAGTCAAATGACACTTATTCCCATTGGATAATGGTTGAAGTTCAGGGACTGTCAATGTGTAGAGGTGCTGAACTGTAAATTGTACGGCTTACTTACATTCTGTGAACTGGCAGTGTTTTCCTTGGGAGTTACCCGCCCAATGGCATTCATAAACAGCATGGACATTTCCTGAGTAAAGATGAGGCAATTACTAGGACCCATTTTCTCTTGATCTGCCCCAAGTTCAAATGTGCAAGGCAAAAAAGAGAGTTTCTTCTTCTAAGAAGAAACTTCTGAAAGATGGATTACCCTACACGGGTTATGTGTGATGAAGAAGTTATAATCAAACAAAGCTTCCAGATGACCCAAGAAATACAGGCTGATATATTTGATGATGATGACAGTTGACATAATCATCTCATGTACTCAACTCTCAAGTGGGCACATGTCATATATCAGGCACTCTTCCCAGTACTTTCCATGGATTAACTCATTTAATTTTCACAGCAACACTGTGGATTTGAACCCAGGCCGTCTGTGCTCTTAACCACATCAGGATGCTAAATCCCTCTTTAGATAATGACTCTGGGAACTACTGTTTTGTTTGTTTAAGTTTCTTACCTGACTGGGGGCTCTGGCATTTCATTGAATAACTTAAGGATAGCTCCATTTACTGCTGAATGGCACTAAGGTCTTTAGAAGAACAAAAGGAAGGAAAAGTTATATAGACTGAGAACATTCAACATGTTAAAGCACCAGTCTTGATGGTTATCTATATTCCTATCACTGGTGATCATTAAATTTTGCAGAGGGCTTCTAGACTCCTGGATAGCCCTGTTCATTGAGTGAGATGGTATAGGAAATCCCAGCTCAACAAGGACAAAACCAGGATCTGAGAAATACAGCATCAGGAAGAAGAAAGCTGCTGGCTTCCAGGGATCTCCTGCTTTCCCAGGAATCTTCCAGATCACTTCAAGATGGCCTTAGAAATAAGTCTTCTCTGCTGTCTTCAAGATGGAGTTTTGGTTAGAGGAAAACTGGCCTTTTTGTTTGTTTGTTTTTAACTTAAAAGAGCTACAGTTAAATTTATACTTTATAAGGTTTTTCAAATAATTTTTAAATTGAGATAAAAATATACATAAATAAGAAATTTAACATGTTAACCATTTTTTAAGTATAGTTCCATGGTGTCAAGTATATTTACACTGTTGTGCAACTAGTCTCCAGAACTCTTTTCACCTTGTGGAACTGAAACTCTGTTCTGGTTAAACACTAGCTCCCACTCTTCTTTCCTCTCAGCCCCTGGCCACCAACTTTATGCTTTCTATCCCTATGAATGTGACTGTCATAAGTACCTCATGTCAATGGAATCATACAGTATTTGCCTCTTTGTGACTGGCTTACTTCCCTTAAAATAATATACTCAATTTTCATTCATGTTGCAGCATATGTCAGAATTCCCTTGCTTTTAAAGGATGGATAATACTCCATTGTGGATAAGGCAATGGCATCCCACTCCAGTACTCTTGCCTGGAAACTCCCATGGATGGAGGAGCCTGGTAGGCTGCAGTCCATGGGGTCGCTGAGTCTGACACGACTGAGCGACTTCACTTTCACTTTTCACGTTCATGCATTGGAGAAGGAAATGGCAACCCACTCCAGTGTTCTTGCCTGGAGAATCCCAGGGATGACGGAGCCCAATGGGCTGCCATCTGTGGGGTTGCACAGAGTCGGACACGACTGAAGCGACTTAGAGCAGCAGCAGCAGCAATACTCCATTGTATGGGTATACCACATTCTGCTTATCCATTCTTCCATTAATGGACATTTGGGTTGCTTCTACCTTTTCAGTATTGCAAATAATGCTTCTGTAAGCATGGATGGACAAAAATCTCTTTGACATTGTATCAGCTTTTTGAAAGATTATGGTAGCTCTTTTTTTCTGCTTAATGTTATGCTAATGTTCTGAGAAAAAAAAAATCGAATCTTCACATAGCTATTAATATGTTGAGATTCAGAGTAAGTTGGTGGTTTTAGTACAAAGTAGCCACACAGTGTAGTTTGACCTAGACAGGCACATATTTTTAGGGCCATCCCTGGGACTTGTGGGTGTGGGCAGCAAGGCGGGAGGAGCAAGGCGGCTCCAAAGCCAGGCCAGGCGAGAGGAAACCAAGCCACAGCGGAGTAGACAGACTAGGGGAGCAGGAGTACCCTGGTGCCCAGGACAGAGACAAAGGGGAGGTCATCATTTTAATATCCAAACCAGCTCATCCTCTAGGCTTCCCAGTGGCAATAAATGGAAGGTACAATGAGCCTGTTGCTCTTACCAGAAGCCTGGCTGTCGTTCTCAGCACTTCATCTCTTTCACCCCGCATGTCAACTCTAGCTCACAAATATTTCTTGATTATCCACTCCTCCCTTGCACCTTCATTCAAGTCATCATCCTTTCTCACCATAACTGCAGCAACCACCTCCCATAGTGTCCCCTCCTTGCTTTTATCTCCTCTGATCTAGTCTTCCCACAGCAGTCAGATATTCGTTTCATATATCAATCAGGTCGTCTTCTAGCCCGAAAGGACTCATTAAATCACATTATACTTAGAATGTAATCTAAATGCTTTTCCTAATAAGCTCTGCAGCACCGGGACTCACCAGGTCTTCACTGGTTTCCTGTGTTTCACCCTGGAATTATCAGTTGCTGTTGTTCAGCTACTCAGTTGTCTCCAACTCTTTGTGACCCATGGACTGTAACACGCCAGACTTCCCTGTTCTTCACTATCTCCTGGAGTTTATTCAAACTCATGTCCATTGAGTTGGTGATGCCATCCAGCCATCTCATCCTCTGACACCCTCTTCTCCTCCTGCTTTCAGTCTTTCTCAGCATCAGAGTCTTTTCTGTGAGTCAGCTCTTCACATCAGTTGGCCAAAGTACTGGAACTTCAGCTTCAGTATCAGTCCTTCCAACAAATATTCAGGATTGATTTCCTTTAAGACTGACTGGTTTGATCTCCTTGCTGTCCAAGCGACTCTCAAAAGTCTTTCAGCACCACAGTTTGAAAGCATCAATTCTTCAGCGTTCAGCCTTCTTTATGGTCCATCTCTCATATCCATACATGACTAATGGAAAAAACATAGCTTTGATTAGACAGACCTTTGTCAGCAAAGTGATGTCTCTGTTTTTTAATATACTGTCTATGTTTGTCATAGCTTTCCTTCCTAGGTGCAAGTGTCTTTTAATTTCATAGCCATAGCCATCGTCCAGAGTGATTTTGTAGCCCAAGAGAAAGTCTGTGACTGTTTGCACTTTTTCCCCATCTAATTGCCATAAAGTGATGGGACTGAAGAATTGATACTTTTGAACTGTGGTGTTGGAGAAGACTCTTGAGAGTCCCTTGGACTGCAAGGAGATCCAACCAACCCATTCTAAAGGAGATCAGCCCTGGGTGTTCTTTGGAAGAAATGTTGCTAAATCTGAAACTCCAGTACTTTGGCCACCTCATGCGAAGACTTGACTCATTGGAAAAGACTCTGATGCTGGGAGGGATTGGGGGAAAAGGGGACAACAGAGGATGAGATGGCTGGATGGTATCACTGACTTGATGGACGTGTATTTGAGTGGACACCGGGAGTTGGTGATGGACAGGGAGGCCTGGCGTGCTGCAATTCATGGGGTCACAAAGAGTTGGATACGACTGAGTGACTGAACTGAACTGATGGGACTGAATGCCATGATCTTCGTTTTTTGAATGTTGAGTTTTAAGCCAGCTTTTTCACTCTCCTCTTTCACCTTCATCAAGAGGCTTTTTAGTTCCTCTTCACTTTCTGGATTATCAGACTCCAGTCCTATTGCCTCCCTCAAAATTACAGATGCTCTAAACACTTCCCAGGACTCTGTTGTGTATTATTCCTTCTGTCTGGAATGCTGCTACTACTGCTGCTAAGTTGCTTCTGTCGTGTCTGACTCTGTGCGACCCCATAGATGGCAGCCCACCAGGCTCCCCCGTCCCTGGGCTTCTCCAGGCAAGAACACTGGAGTGGGTTGCCATTTCCTTTTCCAATGCATGAAAGTGAAAAGTGAAAGTGAAGTTGCTCAGTCGTGTCCGGCTCTTCGCGACCCCATGGACTGCAGCCTACTAGGCTCCTCTGTCTATGAGATTTTCCAGGCAAGAGTACTGGAGTGGGGTGCCATTTACTCCACACCAAAATCTTCCTGTGTCGAACTCAGGCCTAAATGACACCTTCAGAGAATCCTTTTGAAATGTCCCTTGTTATTTTTTCTTGTGATATTTTTTCTTTCATAATACACTTCACATTTTCTTATTATGTACCTTGGGATTTGTTTGTGGAGTATCTGTTTTTCCACTGGATTTTAAGTTCTGAGAGGGCAGTTCGTGTATGTTTATTAACCATTGTTTACCCAGCCATCCATGGTAGCTGGTACTTACAAACAATCCACAAATATTTGTTGACTAACAATCTATAACACTGACTAAGTGATGGATTAACAAATGAGTAAATGAATAAGAATGGAAAGTGTTCCTTTGAGCCTGCAAAGTGGCTTCAATGGGAATTTCCCTGGACTCTCCATAAAAAGAGGAGGAGCTGTCCCTTGACAGATTGATTCACCCCAACTGACCTCTGGTTCTCCACTCTCAGACCTCATTAATCAGGACCTATCTGTCCATCGGAGATCTGCCCATTCTTCATTGTAGGAATGTAAACAGTGTTATGAAAGATGAAATGGCCTTTTCCACTCCAACAGCAAAGAAGCCTGTGAGCCTCTACACAGTCCATGATGGAGCTGTCCACACTGTTCAGAGATCACCGTTCTACAAGGACATTATCCTCACTGTTGGGGGTTGGAACGTAGCTATCTGGAAAGAAGGTATTATGGTAAGTTGCCTGCAAAATGGAGGAGTAGGTGTGTGTGTGGTCCTTTATTATTGAGAAAAACAATAGGAATAACAGACTGTTCTGGCATAACAATGCCTTTGGGACACTTTTTAGAAATATTGGAACAGATGGCCTGGGCCCCAGCCTGTCAGCAGAGCCAATACAAGCCTTTGGAAAACACAATCATTTGCTTTTCTTCCCTGAGGGCAGGAAACATTTACAAGTCTTTTGTTCTCTGAAACCAGTGTTGTCTTCTAAATATATGTTGTGAGCTGTTCACTTGGTTTATGTTTTTCCCCTGCCGTTAAAATACAAGATGGTGTACTGATTACTACATGAAGCCCAAAGAGACGCAATGGGTCTATCATCTTTGCTCCTGCACCAGGCAACTTGTCACCAGAAAGTGGGAGTAGGAAATCTAAGGGATCTATCACCAGGCAGAGATATGCAGAGGTCAGAATGAGGCAGTGCCAAGAATCTGGTGGTCAGGATTTAGGACAGGGCCTGGATCCAGATAGTCAGAAGCTAAACTGCCAAAACCTAGAAAGACTGGTAAAANAGGAAGTCAGAAAGAAAAACACCAATACAGTATATTAACGCATATATATGGAATTTAGAAAGATGGTGACGATGACCCTATATGTGAGACAGCAAAAGAGACACAGATGTATAGAATAGTCTTTTGGACTCTGTGGGAGAAGGCAAGGGTGGGATGATTTGAGAGAATAACATTGAAAGGCGTATATTATCATATGTGAAATAGATCTCCAGACCAGGTTCGATGCATGAGGCAGGGTGCTCAGGGCTGGTGCACTGGTGATGACCCTGAGGGATGGGATGGGGAGGGAGGTGGGAAGGAGGGTCAGGATGGAGAACACATGTACACCCGTGGCTGATTCATGTGAATGCAAGGCAAAACCCACCACAGTATTGTAATTTGCGTCCAATTAAAAATAAAGAGGGTGCCCTGGCTCCTGATCTCCTTCCATGAACACACACATCCCCTAAATGGAAACCCTGGAACTGGATAGACAGCCCTCTTCTTTTTTCTTTTTTTAAATTGAAGTATAGTTGATTTATAATGTTGTGTTAATTTCTGATGTATAACAAAGTGACTTAGTTTTATGTGTGTGTGTGTGTATATATATATATATCTCCTTTTTCACACTCTTTTTCATAATGGTTTGTCAAAGGATATTGACTATAATTCCCTGTGCTATATATATGACCTTGTTGTTTATTCTGTGTGTAACATCTGCTAACCTGAAATCCCACTCCATCACTCCCCTCCCTCCTTTTCCTTCCCCTTGGCAACCACAAGTTTGTTCTCTCAAGTTTGTGAGTCTGTTTAGAGAGTCTTCACATCTCCTCCATTGTCAGCTGAGAACAGACCATTGTTGTATGGTGTGCAGGCATCACACATCCAGAGACTGGTCCTGTTCTCACTTGTTCCTATGACGGTGGCATGTGGCACATGCTTTGGTGTCTTCTTCATGCCCTTCTACACACATGGGTCTGTGCATCTCTGCTGAGCTTGGTGGCATTCCTCGTCCTTGATTTGGGAGCAAGGGTGCCACTTTTCTTTGGAAGTGGTCCCTGTGAAAAGACTGATTAAGCCACTACTTGAGGTTTTTGAGTCTTTAGTTTTGAATATAAGTCATGGTAGGGATTTATGTTTCGGACTGGCAAATTGCTTCTTGGGTTCAGTTCTCCATGTCCTAAACATTAACACTTGGATTGATAAACACATTGCCCTCTCCTCAAAAAATTTGCTTTTAAGGTCCCATTTTATGGAGGTAGATGAGCTAGCAGGCAATACCCCAGCTTCCATCTGTCCATCCCAAGCACTAGTCCCTGGCAAAGGTCTGTGAGTGGCCAGCTTCTGATAGGGTGTGAGGTCCCCACACAAGCTTTCATCTGGAATTCCTATAGGGTTAGGAGTCCTCACAGAGCTAAACGAATTTGCAGTTTTCTGGGCATATGAGGAACCAGGAGTCCTTTGCAGTGGATGGTCCGCCGGTATTGCTATTTCCCCTCAGTTTCCTCTTCCCCTCTTGATTCATTTCATCCACCCCAGCCCGGCAGAGTGAGAATCAATATGCTCGTGGAAAAGCAACAAGGATGCTCAGTCCTTCCTCCTATATGCCTGGTCTCAGGGCCCACACAGCAAGGGGACTTCAGATCAAGGGGCTCCTGGTTAGGGTGTTTCCACGCCCACTTCCTGGGCACATCCTCCTGGATGCCTTCCCTCTCCTTCCTCCCCAGGCCGGGTGCCTCTCCTCTGCTCCCCACTATTGTCTCATCCTTACACTGTGTTCTCGGCCTGGGAGCCTCTTGAGAACAGGGACCAGTGCCCTTTCTGTTTCTGGATCTACACCGCCAGCACTTAGGCGACGCTAAGTAAAAGCTGAAAGACTTGAACTGGCGTTCCAATTGCCCCAAACCAGTCCCAGCCCCAGCCTTGCCTGGTCCTGTTGCTCTCCTTGTATTGAGTTGTCTTATCCCCCCTGCCACTGGGGAGTCCTGTGACTTTTCATCTGCTTTGCAAGCTGTTGTCTGGACCATTTATTTCCTCCTCTAATTGTTCTGTCAGTGACCTTTCTGGGGGATGCTGTTTTTTTATAATAGAAAGTGGAGACCTTTGGATTTATTAATTTTTTTGTTTGCCAAGAAAACCCTGATAATGATTGCCAAGACTTCCCAGAAGTTATTAGTTTACAAATTTTAATGACACTCATGATTTATTTATGTACTTCCCTCCCTCTACAGCTGTTCATTCCAATTCCTTAGTGGAATTCCTGCTGAATCTGAGTGAATTAATGGAAACAAAACTGCAGAGTGGAATGACATTTTTTTTTTTTCCTAGGCTGTTAATTAAAAGCTTTCCATCCTATTCGGTAGGCTCTTCATACGTGAGGTCCTGAAGACTGGGTGGATACAGGCTGTGAAATCCTCCCTCTAGAACTGGGGCCTTTTTCTGTTTATTTTCAGTGGTAACAAATCTGGTGAAACCTCCTGTATTGGTCACAGAGCATTCAACTGAACAGATATTAATTGAGCATTCTTTCTGTAAGCAGCCTTGTGCTCATTGCTGGGGGATGCGGAATAAGTATGTTGTGATTGCTATCCTCAAGGAATGTTTAGTTTGGTTGAAAGATAAGATTAATGCATACAGCATCAGGCATATGCAAGTATATATAGGTACATGCAAAACACATTGTATTCTGTGATGAGTGGCCCTACTGTAGAAGTACTTATATTTTTATTATTATCACACCTCACTCCCTGAGGATGTAAAGCAATTCTAGAAATGAATTAGAGGAATGATCAACGCGGTTCATATGTTTTGTTTTGCTGTTTAATATAAAATGTCTTATTTCTCCATTCAGTTCAGTTCAGTTCATTTGCTCGGTTGTGTCTGACTCTTTGTGACTCCATGAACTGCAGCACGCCAGGCCTCCCTGTCCATCACCAACTCCCAGAGTCCACCCAAACCCACNTTATCAGACTACAGTCCTATTGCCTCCCTCAAAATTACAGATGCTCTAAACACTTCCCAGGACTCTGTTGTGTATTATTCCTTCTGTCTGGAATGCTGCTACTACTGCTGCTAAGTTGCTTCTGTCGTGTCTGACTCTGTGCGACCCCATAGATGGCAGCCCACCAGGCTCCCCCGTCCCTGGGCTTCTCCAGGCAAGAACACTGGAGTGGGTTGCCATTTCCTTTTCCAATGCATGAAAGTGAAAAGTGAAAGTGAAGTTGCTCAGTCGTGTCCGGCTCTTCGCGACCCCATGGACTGCAGCCTACTAGGCTCCTCTGTCTATGAGATTTTCCAGGCAAGAGTACTGGAGTGGGGTGCCATTTACTCCACACCAAAATCTTCCTGTGTCGAACTCAGGCCTAAATGACACCTTCAGAGAATCCTTTTGAAATGTCCCTTGTTATTTTTTCTTGTGATATTTTTTCTTTCATAATACACTTCACATTTTCTTATTATGTACCTTGGGATTTGTTTGTGGAGTATCTGTTTTTCCACTGGATTTTAAGTTCTGAGAGGGCAGTTCGTGTATGTTTATTAACCATTGTTTACCCAGCCATCCATGGTAGCTGGTACTTACAAACAATCCACAAATATTTGTTGACTAACAATCTATAACACTGACTAAGTGATGGATTAACAAATGAGTAAATGAATAAGAATGGAAAGTGTTCCTTTGAGCCTGCAAAGTGGCTTCAATGGGAATTTCCCTGGACTCTCCATAAAAAGAGGAGGAGCTGTCCCTTGACAGATTGATTCACCCCAACTGACCTCTGGTTCTCCACTCTCAGACCTCATTAATCAGGACCTATCTGTCCATCGGAGATCTGCCCATTCTTCATTGTAGGAATGTAAACAGTGTTATGAAAGATGAAATGGCCTTTTCCACTCCAACAGCAAAGAAGCCTGTGAGCCTCTACACAGTCCATGATGGAGCTGTCCACACTGTTCAGAGATCACCGTTCTACAAGGACATTATCCTCACTGTTGGGGGTTGGAACGTAGCTATCTGGAAAGAAGGTATTATGGTAAGTTGCCTGCAAAATGGAGGAGTAGGTGTGTGTGTGGTCCTTTATTATTGAGAAAAACAATAGGAATAACAGACTGTTCTGGCATAACAATGCCTTTGGGACACTTTTTAGAAATATTGGAACAGATGGCCTGGGCCCCAGCCTGTCAGCAGAGCCAATACAAGCCTTTGGAAAACACAATCATTTGCTTTTCTTCCCTGAGGGCAGGAAACATTTACAAGTCTTTTGTTCTCTGAAACCAGTGTTGTCTTCTAAATATATGTTGTGAGCTGTTCACTTGGTTTATGTTTTTCCCCTGCCGTTAAAATACAAGATGGTGTACTGATTACTACATGAAGCCCAAAGAGACGCAATGGGTCTATCATCTTTGCTCCTGCACCAGGCAACTTGTCACCAGAAAGTGGGAGTAGGAAATCTAAGGGATCTATCACCAGGCAGAGATATGCAGAGGTCAGAATGAGGCAGTGCCAAGAATCTGGTGGTCAGGATTTAGGACAGGGCCTGGATCCAGATAGTCAGAAGCTAAACTGCCAAAACCTAGAAAGACTGGTAAAATTGAGTGAAGCAGGAGTGTGGGAAAATCAGTATGATGTGTCCCTTTCATGAGCTACTTAAGAGAATTATCAAAATCTGGAAAAAAAAATATATATGAGTTTCATATCTGTAATACATATATTCTTTGACCTAACACTTTCCCCTTTTATTTCTGGGAGTCTAACTTACATGAATACTCAAAAAAAATTGTGTGTGATATATGTACAAGTTTGTCATTGAAAAAAGTTGGGATCTCCTTAAGTGTCCTTCCAGAAAAGGACTTCTACTTCATACCAATGTACTTCGGTATGATTTTTTCTTTTCTTTACAACAAGCAAATATTAGTTTTTCAGTTAAAGAAAAAAGAAATTAAGCCAAGATTGTCCAAAGACTGTGCAGGGGTCAAGAACCTGGTTATCCACAGAAACCGAAGTAACTGAGCAAGAAGAGACTGCGGTGTCTCCTGTAAGGAGTCCATGAATCAGTGGTGTTTGTTCCCCACAAGAAGCCTTTGTTTGCCTGTTTGGGAGGGTGGGAGGCAGCTCCATAGCTTAGGTTAGTCCCGGAAGATATAAGTAGGTGAAGGAGTCCACCTGGTTGCCAGGTAGAGCACGATGGTGGGAAGAGAATGCATTTTGATCTTTTGTCTTTATGAAAACCTCCCGAAGAAGGCAAAGTACCCCACAGCAGAGAAGAGAAATCGATCTTATTATGTTGCATTGGTGGTCCAAAATCTCTCCCCCAAAATATTCATGAACTACTGGATGCAGCTCACAGGACTGTTCATTCCTTTCCCTAAACACCAGAGCTGTTTCCACGGTGAGTAGGCACCTGACAGGAAAATAAAGATATAAGCAAAATTTACAATCTATTCATCCAGTGTCCACCAGTCTCCAAACAAGTAGTAATGGGCTTTAGGAACAGTTGCATTAGAACCACCAATAGCTCAATTAGAAAATGTGATCTTTTTAAAAAAGTCACTAAAATAAGAAAAAAATGCTATAAAAATATACAAGAAAGAAAAGAGCTGGCATATATAAAAACCCTATAAGGAAAACACTGACTTCCCTGGTGGCTCAGACGATAAAACATCTGTCTACAATGTGGGAGGAAAACAAAGAAGACTTCTGAGTAGGCATAATTCTGCTGGTATATGATCATAGCCATCTGAGTTTTATTCTAAAAACAAAAAACAAAACCTTGTGAATATCCCTCAGATAATAACAGAAACTTTTGTTTTTAATTTTAGACTGGACCCCTTCTTCAGTCATGCTGTGCACCAAAAAGGTACACCTCAGGGCACTGGTCCCTCACCAGGCCTGGAGTCTTCTATATTGGCCGAGAAGATGGATACATCGATATCTGGGACCTTCTTGAGAAAACTCATGAACCAGCCCAGTCCCAAAACATCTGTATTACTATGATCATGTACATCAAACCCTGGACCTTTTCTGGTACGTTACCTCTGATTAAAGGAGCAAAGTCATTTTGCCTTTTAAGGGCAGGGGACATTTTGACATTCATCTGGAAAGCCTCTGATGTTGCTTCTCAAGTTTTTTCTCCCCATGCCACCTCTTCCCTTCCCATCACTGCACTTCCTTTCCCTTCCCTCTTCCAGTCAAATTTTGGTTACAACCCGAGTTTCACTAGTTTCTTCATCAGTTATTTCTGAGACACATTCTGAGACACATAGTATATCAAACAGGGGCTGATTTTGAACCACACAATGAAAAGCATACTTGTCACCCTCTCTGGGTCCCTAAATCACAAGGTGAACCCTAAATCCTTGCTACCTTTTGCTGCTTCTTTTTCAAATAAAATAAGTTCTGTATCTTTAATCTTTTGTTATGTTACAAATATTCAATATGTTATCCCTTTTATAGCTTTCCCCTGGACAATATCAAGCAGTTCTTTTCATGAAATCTCAATGACTCTGTGAGGTCATATATCTGTTTAAACTATAACTTTTGAACTAACTGTGAGGAAAAAATAATGTATAACAGAGCAAGCAGAAATTCAAGAACATGTCGATAGAAAAGTAATTTATATCCTTTATCTCGGTTTCTCTATTTCACCCAAGTAATACTTTCTACCCAGACTAAGTATATATTTGCCTCATTTAAAAGAAGTTTCCCTTTGTTTCCAGAGATGCACAGGCATAAAATTATCATTTTCTCAGAAGAAACATGAGGTTTAGAAACACAGTCTTCAGAATTTCTGGAGTGTCAGAGTCTGACTACTACTTGACCGTATATGTCACGAAAATGTGTTTTCCCATATTTGCTGCAAAACATTGCTTTTGCATACCTACAGGGATTACGATTCTATTATTTAGCAATGTGAACCAGACCTTCTGAAAAGGAGGAGAAAAAAGTTGAAATAAGAAATTTAAATTCTCAAATACACTTGTGTTTTATACCCATTTAAAATGACCAAAAGGAGCAATTTGTTTCTGTAATAAGAAAACTTGTTTTGGCTGTATTTGAAATTCATCTGGATAACGGCATCCTTTAGCCCTTACTGTCTTTGGTGAAAATTGGCATCATGATTTTTCTGTGAAAATCTTCCATGTATTGTGCCCGCTTCCTTCTCAAATCTGCCATGGATCCAGTCAGAGAGGGTCAGCCTCATCTGGGAATCACAGTCCTTAAGTAGAGGCTAAGAAAATGACTTGGGATGAGCAGGGTGGCTGAGAAAGGCTCAAGGTCTCAGCCTTCATTTCGCCAACTGGAAAAATGTCTTTCATGTGTTATTATGATCTCCAGTCATGAAGGTCTGATGAAGATGCCAAGATTATTGTAACCACAACAGGCCCTTTGGGAAATCACAAAGAAAAAATGCAGTACGTGTTTAACCTCTAAGATGACTTTCTGATTGCAGAGCTGTTTTTTCTCCCCATATTTTGAAACTTTTAGCTAAGCAGCAATTTATAGCCATAGCTGATTATTATGGAACACTGCATATATTGGAAATTCCTTGGACATTAAGTCACCCTTCAACCAATGAGGTTAGTAACTTTTGGCTTTGAGGATTTATGTGATCAGATACAGCTGAGACATGTTTTAGAAATATGTTCAGAAATGACAGCATTTTTGCTCTGTAAGAAAATAAAAGAATCATGCAGTCAAAAATAAGGGGATGTTAACCTAAAGGGGAAAAGAATTTGAAAAAGAATAGATGTATGTATATGTGTAGCTGAATCACTTTGCTATGCATCTGAAAGTAACATGACATTGTTAATCAACTATGCTCCAATATAAAATAAAATAATGAAGGGATGTATTCCTGTTATATGAGATAAATGACTTAAAGCTAGAGGGGAAGAAAAGCATGCAATGAAAGAAAGGCCCAGTAAATGAAGCCTAGATTCAGAGAAGAATTGATTTGGGGATTCATAATCACAGGAAGTTATTTTCAGATTGTAACCCAAACATGGGACCCTTATTTTGGTGATACCCTTCCCAGAGGACCCAGCAGACATTTTTTTGCATTTCTCCATTGCCAGCCTCCATTCCTCCTTCCCCAGCTTGGTGTACTGCAGGCAGCAGGTCTGAAGTGGCAGTGTTCTGCCCCTCCATGCATACCACCCAGGGGTTTTTTTTCAAGCAGTGTTAATAGTTATGTTATAAAAAGATCAATAAATATGGATATGATAAACATTAAATATGTAGATTGCAATCTGTTGCAAGTTCCAACAACATCAGCCTAGTTGCTTGCAGGCAAAAACTCTCCCTTCTTTGGTCACCTCGCCCAAGGTCTCTGATGCCTTCCCTGCTTCTATTCTTCTGCCCACACATGCTAAGCTCTCCAGGGGACCAGGAACTCAACTCTGCTTTCAGCCCCTTTAGGGTCTCCACTGACATCCTCGTCTGGGTTTTCCAAGTTTGACTGATAATGCAAAACTTCCCTCAGCCTTAAAAGTGAGAAGGAGAGAAAGGAGGGAAAAGAGGCATCCAAGGATATTTCTCTTACAAAATTGCAATTTTTTGCAGCTCTCTCCTTCCAATCCCACTCATTTTCTGCCATCCCCCAATTCGCAGGTCCCTAAACCTTAGCCTGGTAGCCCATGAATTAGCTCCTCTGGTAGTGGGCTTTGGGCCTTATCCCAAAGCAGGCAATCTAGCTAATAACTTACAAGCAGCAGATTCTTCCAGAGCCTTGTCAAGAACATGGGGGCTTCTGTGTGAGCCCCTCCTCTCATGGGCCTGTATTTCTAACAGGTATCAAGCATAAGCCACTACTTTGAAAGAGAAGTCAAACATCTGGAATATGTGGAACAGCGCAGAAAAATTCGTGAACAGGAAAAGAGAGAAATGGAGCTGGAACTGGAGAAGAAAAAAGTCGTAAGTTAAATTTCAGAAACCAAAATTGCTTTCCCCTAACACTAGTAGGATTATATTTGTTTGGCTTATTCCACAGATTCAAAAGAAAAAAAAAATATGCCTTTTCACATTCTTCTCTTCTTCTCATGGGAGTCAAGAGGGCAGTTCTCTGATTTCCTAGCTTAGTGTGAGTCAAACTGCCAATTGGATACCTAGTGAGATTCTATCCAATTTAGTTTCTGAAATTTTCTATATTTCAAGTCCTTTAGATTTGGTGGTATCTAAATACCAATATGGATACAGAGATTCAAAGTTTGAATGCTTTCATTTCATAGAAACTTAACATTTAGTGAATAATGCATTGAAAAAGAGTGGAATATGAATTAGGACATGTGGGCTCACGTCTCGTGTCTACCACTTACTAGCCATGAGATCTAGAGCAAGGTATGCATATTTGCTGAGTTTTGGTTCTCTTGTTTTTAAAATGGGAATACTAGTAACAACCTTTTAAGATTACTGTGAGGATTTCAGTTAGGTAACCTGACAAATAATAAACTGTCATTAAGGGGGAGCTAGTATATAGACGGCATAATAGCTGCTAGTTGTTGCTCAGTCCCATCCGACTCTTAGTGACCCCATGGACTGTAGCCCACAAGATCTCTTTGTCCATGGGATTCTCCAGGCAAGAATACTGGAGTGGGTTGTCATTTCCTCCTCCAGGGGATCTTCCCAACCCAGAGATTGAACCTTCATCTCCTGAGTCTCCTGAATTGCAGGTGGATTCTTTTTCCCTGAGCCATTGGGGCTCAGAACCCACCTGCCAGTGCAGGAGAGGTAAGGGACGTGGGCCCTATCCTTGAGTCTGGAAGATCCCCTGGAAGAGGGCGTGGCAAACCTCGCTAGTATTCTTGGTGTGCTACGGTCTTCTAGTGGGCTGTGGTCCATAGGGTCGCAAAAATTCAGACACGGCTGAAGCAGTTTAGCACAGCACAGCACAGTATATAGAGACAGGTGAACGAATAGCTATAAATTTTACTGTAATAGACTAGAACTGTGAAATTTGCGATTGAGGATAATTTGGTGTAGGACACATCCTTCTTGAACTCTACCAAGAAGGAACCTAAAGCTCTGAAGCCCCCACCCTCCTCTTTCTCAGTCTCTCTGATGTGATTTTACTTTCTTGGTCTTCCCTTGACCAGGGGGCTTTAAATAGTCTGTGAATTCAGCTCTTCTTTCTTTCCCACTTGAGGTCATCTCAGTCCATATTTCTGCTTGTCTCTTGCTCATTCCCTTCCTTGCCCTTTTGGCACCAACAATTTCATCACTGCCTGCTGTTTCCTTATAGCCAAGTATATAGCCTCCCCCAATGTAATTACTCATGTGAGACCCTAGGTCTCAATTAAAAACACAAACATGGAAATATTTTCATGTATTGCATTAGCAAATAGGTTAACATTATCATACTGTTAGATACAAATTAGTGTAACAAAAGTAGATGAAGCATCATTTCAAAACATTGTTTAGTGGTGATGAGGTATAAAAAAAGCCAATTAATTGACCTTGTTTACTACCAAAAAAAAAAAAAAAAAAAAGGTCATGGTCTGTTCTTTTACACGATCACAAACATTGGATGAACTTCTGCCAGGGGAGATTGCCTGCCACCTTTCCCCACACCAGCAATCATCCACAGTTACTAAGAGTGTTTACTTATTTATTTTTTATAATTTTACTTTTTTATTTATTAAAACATTTGGGGAGGGCTATGCTGAGAGCAGGGGCTACTCTCCAGTTGCAGTGTGTTGGCTTCTCATTGCAGTGGCTTCTCTTGTTGTGGAGCATAGGCTCTGCGGCACCAGGGCTTCAGTGGTTGCAGTTCCTGGGCTCTAGAGCGTAGGCTCCATAGTTGTGGCACACACGTTTAGTTGCTCCGCAGCATGTGGGATCTTCCTGGACTAGGGATGAACCCATGTCTCCTGCATTGGCTGGAAGATTCTTTACCACTGAGCCACCAGGGAAGTCCCTAGGAGTGTTTAAATAGCATAGTGACAGCTAATTATCCATAGAAGATAATAATAATTTGCATGTGAAGTACTTTTAAAACACTCAAATATTGTAATAATCATATCTTGGAACTAAGTTTCCAAAACTCGTCCACCTCCTTCTTGTAACTTCATTTCCATCTGACATAGTACCCTCCTTAAAGGAGAGCACCCACGTCTCAAGTTTTCTCTGGAACTACTGTGGATAAATGAGTACATTTAAAGGGGCTGCTCTGTTACATTCAGAACATGGATAGAGTCACCAAGGAAAAACAGCTAATGTTCATCAGAAGTATCTCCTTATAAGCAAGGGCTGATGATAGGAGAAACGGGAACAAACTGTAACAGTCTGACAATTGCCATGGGGATTAAATGATTTAAATATTTATAGCACTTAGCCAGTAACTGACAGATGGGAAGTGCTAATGTGTCTACTATTAGTATTATTACAGAGGGCAGGGGATAATCACACATCCATCCAGCAAGGCTGGTCTTCATGAGCGCCCCCCTCAGCTGGCAGAGATTAGGCTATGCACTTCAACCCACAGATATGAGGGTAATCATATACCCATCTCTTTGCAAACATTGAATCTGGATACCACTCACTTATTGAAAAATAATAGTAATTACAGGTCTGACAGCACACAAAATGGGAATTTTCTTAACTGGAATTTCAGCTGGAGACCCAAAACAGAAAACAAGCAGTAGTTTCCATGTGATTCATTCAGAATTCAAAACAATTCTGCAGCCCTTAGTCAGTGACCCACATTCCAGGCTGCACAAGGGAGGCAAGAGTTATGGGGAAAGAGGTTGGAAGAGAGATTTTTTTTTTTTTTTTTTTTTTGAGAGAAGCATTGGAGGGCTGTGTATTCCCCATTCCTACTCCTGCAATACCACCCAGACCCTGGGAGGAGACCTTCAAGGGAAGCACTGTTGGAGACAAGTTGCTGCTGAGGATGGACAGTTGGCCTCATAGCCCTGGCAGGAGGCTCGCTGAGCCACAGAATCCAAGGGCCAGGACCTGCCAGGGGACCAGAGCAGACTGTCCAGGGAGAATATGGGAAACCCAGGGACAGGGACCTGACTCCTATGGCTGGAAAGCCTGCAAGCAAGAGGTTGGCTTGAACAGCTCTGACAGACTCGTGGAGGGAGGACCAGTGAGCAAAGGACTTGTACTGATGGCAGAGTGAGGGGGTGAGTGGCCCTGGGGTCCGGTGGAAACTTGGAAGTGGCTAGGCTCAAATCAGATGCCTCAAAGGACTTTCTGCACGGAGTGAGGCAACCTGTGGAGGCAACCCATGGACATGTGCAGGGGGCATTGCAGTTCTTCACTTGAATCCTGGGCTGGGCTGGATCTTCGAATAATCTGAGGAAGCAGAGGTATTAAGAGAGGGCAAGAGCAAACCTAAGGCACAAATACGGCAGGGATGAAGGGAACTTCAGGCATGGTGAACACTGAAGAGGAGAATGCCTCTTGCAAATGATTCTCAAGAAACTGGAATAAAACACGGTAGTGGTGCCCTCGGTAGAATCCTCAGAGACAGAGTTTTGTGACAAGAGAGCAGAGGGCACAGGAAGACATTAGGGTGGGGAGAGGGCAAGAAAGGGAGAAACAGAGCCAACACAGGGGGATTCTGCCGGGGCTCAGTGGCAGTCCGCCTGCCAGTGCAGGAGACAGGGGTGCGACCCTGGGTCTGGGAAGATCCCAAACGTCACAGGGCCGCTGAGCCCTGCAGCACAACTGTTGAGCCTGTGCCCTATAGCCCCGGGGCCACAACTGCTGAGCCCACTCACCACAACCACTGAAGCCCCTGTGCCCCCGAGCCCGTGCTCTGCAGCAAGAGAAGCCACCATGACTAGAGAGAAGCTGCCGCAGCTAGAAAACAGCACCCACTTGCCACAAGCAGAGAAAAACCTGTGTAGCAATGAAGACCCAGCACAGCCAACAAGAAATAAATACGATTATTTTTTTAAAAAATCACAGGACGACATACCAACATGAAGTAATCGTAAGTTCATCTGAAAGGAGACACAGATGAGAAGAAACAAAATCTTAAAAGTCATGACTGCCCTAGCAAATACTACAATAAATTTAATTAATTAATTTAATTAAAATTAAAATACTAACTAAACCAGAACAGTACTCATGCAAACATTGACAGATCAAAGAACAAAACAGATGACTCAGATTATTCAGCAAGTGGCTGCTGCTGCTGCTGCTAAGTCACTTCAGTCGTGTCGGACTCTGTGCGACCCCATAGACGGTAGCCCACCAGCCTCCGCTGTCAATGGGACTCTCCAGGCAAGAACACTGGAGTGGGTTGCCATTTCCTTCTCCAATGCATGAAAGTGAAAAGTGAAAGTGAAGTCGCTCAGTCGTGTCCAACTCTTTGCAACCCCATGGACTGCAGCCCACCAGGCTCCTCCACCCTGGATTTTCCAGGCAAGAGTACTGGAGTGGGGTGCCATTGCCTTCTCTGTCAGCAAGTGGTGTTGGGTAAATTAGCTGAATAAATGCTCTGTTGTTTTTCCCCTCCCCTCTCAACAATGCTCTTCCCTCTACTGGTGGCAGGAGCTCATAGGCCAGCCTGGATTCCCTCTGCCCCTGAGAGCCCACATCCAGTCCATCACAAAATTTGATCAGCCCCACCACTAGGAGATACCTTGAGACTGCACACACTACTCTGCTCAGCTGTGCCCCTCCTATTCAGGGTCAGCAGCCCCTCTCCCTGACTATGCAAGATATGCCCTCCTGCCCCCGCCCCACAGAGCCCTTCTGGAGAACAGCAGCCAGCCCAGCCCTTCAGAAATAACGGGAGTCCCTTCCATGGGGGACGTCCCTGGTGGACCAGTGGTTAAGACTTTGTCTTCCAATGGAGGGAGGTATAGGGTTCTGTCTCTGGTTGGAGAGCTAGATCCCACATGCCTCACAGCCAAAGAACCAAAACATAAAACAAAAGCAACATTGTAACAACTTCAATAAGGGCTTTAAAAAGTCCACATGAAAATCTTAAAAGGAAATAGCCTCCTCCAGCCTTTGGTATCTCTAGCTGTCAGAGTTTTATACAAATGATTTGCTTTCCCCCCCCTAGAAAACGTTTCAGAAGTCAAAAGAACAATTGGAGGCTGAGTTGAAAATGGACTACGAGAGTTATTTGGAACTGGAGAAGAACATTCTCAGCAATCTGGGTCTAAGCAAAGAGAAAGAATCAATGTCATACATGGAATTAATATAGAAAAGTTTTCTGTAGAGGTATTTTGGGGGGTCTGTGGGACTTTTGTTTTTGTTCATTATTTTTCATGTAAGGTGAGCTAGCAAACTAAACATTAAAAAGATTTACTTGCACATATTAAGTTTTTTATCTCACTACAATTAAAACTTTTGAATTAGGCAATAAGATCTGTTTCAGTTTGGGGACTGAATATGTACTAAACTTTGTACTGAATATAAAAGGTGTTGATAATGAGGCTTTCATTTTCCTGTAGTATTACAGAGCTTAGGACATCCACACTCAATCCTCAGCCAACATCTATTCAGAACCCCTGATCCCAGACCAGAAGTGGAAATCAAACTTCGCTTCTAATTATCAGGTTGCTTTTGGTCACATCTCCACAAAATGCTCCCACTGGGCCACTGCACAGATTATCAGGCCATGAGCTAAACGAAATATTAGGAAATTGAATCCTGAAATATACACTGAAAAAGGGTAACGTATGAAGATTGCATTGAGATTATCTAGGAAATACAAAGTTAGTGTAACGGTAGTGCTCAGTTGCTTTGGTCATGTCTGACAAGAACACTGGAGAGGGTTACCATACCCTTCTCCAGGAGATCTTCCTGACCCAGGGATCAAACCTGCGTCTCTTACATCTCTTGCTTTGGCAGGTGGGTTCTTTACTGCTAGCGCCACCTGGGAAGCCCAATGTAACAGTAGAAAATAAATCAACAATTGACCGAAGGAGAGAATTTATGATACCAAATAAAAGCAGTAAAACAGTCGCTAAAATTCAATGGCCAATCATGATAAAACAGTAAATTCTTTGCAACTACAAAAAGAAGGAAACCTCCTTAACTGGATGCAGGGTATCTAAAACAGTCCTACAACAAACGTTATACTTGATGGTGAAAAGTTGAAAGTTTCCCTCAGAAGTGTGGAATGAGATGGTGTGCACTGTCCTGTCTTCTAATCAGTATCTGGTTAAACTGAAGGTTAACCAGTGTGGGCACACAAAGGCAACAGCATGTGAAACTGAGTTGTGAAAAAGCTTAATGTGTCTCAATAAGAGAGTCAACACACACAGACACACACAGGGGATTTCCCTTGTGGTGGTCCAGGGCTTCCCAGGTGGCGCTAGTGGTAAAAAAAAAAAAAAAAAAAAATTCCACCTCCCAATGCAGGAGACACAAGAGATGCAGGTTCAGTCCCTGGGTGGGAAAGATCTCCTGGAGGAGGAAATGGCAACCCACTCCAATATTCTTGCCTGGAAAATCCCATGGACAGAGGAGCCTAGCGAGTTATAGTTCAGGGAGTCACAAAGAGTTGGACACACCTGAGTGAGCACACCAGTGGTTAAGACTCCACAGTTCCACTGCAAGGGGCACGGATGTGATAACTGGTCAGGTAACGAAGATTCCACATGCCAAGTGCCCTCCCCCTGCAAAAAAAAATGAGGGTCAACATCAAAGGAAAGTGACAGCAGGGGAGGTGGGTTGAGGGGGAAATACCAGGAGATGAGACTGGAGCTGAGACTTGGAGCCAGATGGTGAAGCCTCCCTTAAACTAAGCAAAGAAAGTTGGGTTAGAGTTTGCAAATAATGGGGAATTAATGGAAGGGCTAAGCAGGAAGGTGACATGATCAGCTTTATATTCAGGAAGATAAGGAACAAGTTAGAGTGGGAGAGCCTTGAGGCAGGAAATCCTAACAGGAGACAGTCATAAGAGTTCAAGGTAAAAGTTTAGGACACCCTGTCCCAAAAGCTTAAAATAAAAATGAAAGGCTGATTGGATGAGGTAGGGAAGACAAACGATGATGCCAAGGTTTATAATTTAAATTGCTAGAGGAAGTAAAACTCAAAGTTATTTACCAAAAGTCAGGTAAGTAGTAGCACATGTCTGAGTGCCTTTGGCCAAATGACTTACTGCTGTGAAACATTCTCCTTCTGTGGGGTAACATTTTATAAGAGCAAATGAACACCTGCATATAAGTGATGATATCCAGCACACGTTAGTGTCGTTACTGGAATGTCCCAGGGACTCAACTTTGTGCCTGAATTTTTTTTCTTTCTTTCTTTTTCTTTTTTTAATCCACACTCATGTCTTAGCTGAATCTATCCAGTCTCATAGCTTTACATACAACCTCCATACCTGGGTGGGACTTTTCCCCTAAAATCGAGCTGTATATTCACTTGAGTACTTAATGTCTCTACTTAGGTGTATAATGCGTGCATGCTAAGGTTGCTCAGTCATGTTCGACTCTTGGTGACTCCACAGACTGTAGCCCAGCAGGCTTCTCTATCCTTGGGATTTTCCAGGTAAGAATACAGGTGTGGGTTTATATTTCCTCCTCCAGGGGATCTTCTCGACCCACGTCTCCTGCATTGCAGGCAGATTCTTCACCATTGAGCCACTGAGGAAGGCTGTGGGTATAGTAGGTATCTCGTATTTAAACGTGCCCAAAATTGAGTCCCTGAATTTCTCTCCAAAATCCATGCTTCCTTCCCACTGTCCTCTAGTCACCTTGCTTCTAGTTGCTTGGGCAAAAGTCTTGATGTCATTCTTCATTTCTCTCTTTCACAATTCATGGCCAATCCATGAGCAAATTCTTTTGAGCACACCTTCAAAATACACCCAGAACCTGATCACATCTCTCCTTCCCCACTGTTCCCACCATGGTCCAAGCTACCTTCATCGCTGGCGGAATTGTCACATTGATTTCCTAACAGTTCTCTCTTCAGTCTCTCTCAGCAGCAGTCAGGTTGTGGTGTTAAGTGAAAGCCAGTGGCTGTCATTCTTTTGTTTAGAGCTCCTCCTCAGCTTCCCAGCTAACTCAGGGTGGGAGCCAAAGGCTTTCCTGGACCTGCAAGTGCTCGTGTGGTCAGACTTTCTGTTGTCACCTGGGTTTCATCTCTCCTTCTCCTCCCCTCATCACCCTACCATCATGGCAGCCTCCTTCCACTCAACACGCCAGGCTTGGTCCTGACCCAGGTATTTGTGCTCAATAGTCTGTGCTTTCTGTGGTAATTTTCCGTGTTTTATTTTCATATGCTCTCTCAAAGGGAAATATGTTGAGTACTTGCTATGTACCAGGCTCTACATTAAAAAAACTTTTTTTAATTGAAGTATATAGTTGAAAGGGGCTTCCCAGGAGGCTCAGTGGTAAAAAATCTGCCTGCCAATGCAGGAGATGTGAGTTTGATCCCTAGGTCGGGAAGGTCTTCTGGAGAAGAAAATGACAATCTACTCCAGTATTCTTGCCTGGGAAATTCTATGGACAGAGGAGCGGGGCAGGTTATATATTCCATGGGGTTGCAAAAGAGTCTGACACAATTTAGTGACTAAACAACAAATATAGTTGAACAGAGTGTTCAGGGTAAGTCTTACTGGGAAGGCAACATTGGAGCAAGGATCTGAAGATGGTGAAGGGTTTTGCCCTGCAGTCTTCTAGACTGTGTTTCCTAACCCAGCCCCCTCTTCAACCCCAGATGCCTTTTGCTTTAGTTTCCTGTGGTCACCTCTTAGTACAAAAGAAGAAGGTGGGACTACAGAGAAATCCGGAGTGTCGTGGTTACATGACAAGATCCATTACCTGGAGCTGGCACATTGTTGTCTCAAACAAAAGTGGGGTTTTCTTAGCACAGAAGATACTGAATAAGCATCTCCCTTAGGGTTATCAAGTAAAAAGCTTAGCATGGGAGGGCACACAGCAAGCAGTAAATGTTTTGCTACTATTTTATCTAATTTTTAAATACAATATGATTGTTAATATTCATGCTATTGAAACTAAACATGGGGTTCATCTTGCCTATGAAAGCAGTTATTATCAGTTCAGTGTGAAATTTTTATTGTGTGTTTATAACCTCAGTTTTTCCAGATCTCATCATCTCACCAGCCTAAGGCCTCCAATGGAGTCACAGAAACAGCTATAGCCCCCTTTTCATGGGATCCTGCCCCACCTGCTTATCAGGTATTTCATCCTTCTTTGAAGCCCCTCCAGGTGTGTTCTGTAGTCCCTGGGAAGAAGGTAGGGTCGTATGTTTAAAAACAAGCCCACAACCACCAGGCCCTCAAAAGTTCCCTTCTCCCAATATGCTAGAGATGCTAATGGCCTGTGACAGAGGGGAAAATGCTGGGTCAATGCCTATTGTTAGTTCAGGTTACTGACCTGTGTTAGTTCAGGTACAGCAAGAAGCGAACACCAAGGCAAGACTAGATGTGCAAGAGATTTACTGGGAGGCTGAGCAGGAGATGCGAGGGGAGCCTTCAGAGCTCGATGCACGTCTGGTACCCATGGAAGAGGAGAGGGAAGGAAAGAGGATGCATGGGGTGAGTCTCAGACCACCCAGCATGCTCTCTTCCCTTTGCCTCCGAGACTGTGGAATTTGCGCAGGCTCACTGTGCTGCCTCGTTCATTTTGGGGATGCATTCTCTCCAAGACTCCTCAACTTCTCCAGCAAATGCTTTTTTTTCTCTGGCTCAGACTCTCCACGTAGCAGACAAGGTCAGACCTGCTGATTCCCATCAGAGAATACAGTTGGGGCTCAGTTCCCAAGCTGGGAACTCTGACTCAAGGTGTAGAAATACTGAGTGTCAATGAAAATGGAGTTCCCTGCTGTAGCTCCTTCCAGTTCTTATGGCTCCAACCCTTTCCCCTATTGTCCCTTCCTTCCCCACTGTGGATCAACCCAGTCTTCTTTTTCTGCACTTAGATCTTTTGATCTAGTGTACAGTGTAGTAAAAAGAAAGGGAGTTTTGAAATCCTAGCAAAATTGAGTCCTAAACTCAGTTTTATCATCCAGCTGTTCTGTTCCCCAAGAGTGGGTTACATCATCTGTAAAACTGGGCTAATAATCATACCTACCTCCTACAAGACAGTGTATGTAAAACATCTGGCATTTCGTTAGTGATTAATAAATGTTGCCTCCTTTTCTTGCTTGGTCTCAGGTGCATACACTCATGTGCCAGAGAAGCCATGGTGTTTCCTCTTTGTCCTAGGTAATACTCTCTGATTTTAACATTTCTGTTATTAATTATAATGAAAGTGTCTCTCACTCTCAAGTATGACTTAAGTAGGGGTTCTGCATGCCTAGTTTAATATTAGCCTTTGATCATAGTAGGAGACCAGACATATTGGATGTACTATTTAAAATTTGAAAGTAGCTTTTTTTTTGCAGAACTTAAAATGCTTATGACTACTCTGAAAATTAATCATTTGAATAAGGATTGATTTATTAGATTAAACTGCTTTTGACCCACCAAGAAATGTTGCATAATTAAGCCAGTGTATTTTCAGGCCCTCATATAAACGTACAGTCTGGGTGTGCTTCGCATGAAAAGGCTGTTGGCTCCAGCAGACCATGGCCCAGGCCCACTTCCGCAGCCTCAGTGGTAATCCACCACTGTAAATAATTAACACTCCCTGTGCCCTGCATCCAAAGCCTGCATGGGGTAGGCTGTCTCCACCTGGTTGCTAAGCTGCCATTGCCAGGTCAGATACTATGTGACTGAACAAGGTCCTTGCAACGGAAATTGAATATCTCAGTGAAGGGCAAATTAAACCCTGTGTGATGAATTCACTCCTTCCACAGCTGCTGAGCTGTTTGAGGGTCACAGGCTCATGTAAAACCACTTCGCACTGAGTAGAACCCCAAACATCAAAGAAACCAGCCATGGAAGTATATGGAGACAATAATGATCTTTTAAAATTGTGTAACTGCTTCCAAATGCTTTCTTGTTCACAAATACGACATTAAAAACATATGCAGCATGGGTGGTAAATAATACAGGTTGTGTTTTTCTGCAACAATGCCAATGTTCCAAAGGGCAAAAAATAAGGTTTCTCTGTCACCTATACATGTAATATTCTAAACTGTTTTAAATCTTTTATTAAAAAGGGAAAGGAAAGAAGATGTGAAAGAGATTTCATATTATTCTTTGTCAACTAAGATACATTTCCAGTCCTTTTGTGAGATCATGTTTTTAAGAAAAACAATTATCTTTAAAAAGCCACCCTAAAAAAAGAAAACTACTCTAAATCAAATCTAATATATGGCAAGTGCCCACTTTATGTCAGCCTGAATAAAGAAGCTAAATTAACCTTTGGGATTGACAATAATTTTTCAGTTTTCATTAAGTTTCTTGACTGTATGGATCTAAATATAACAAATTAAAAAAACAGAATAAACTCAGTTATCCAGAATCCTAACAACCTTTAACTAGAACACTTTTGACAACAAAAGACCAAAAAAGTCTTGTTATTAGGGATTTATTATTAGAGGTTTGCTACTGCTGCTGCTGCTAAGTTGCTTCAGTCGTGTCCGACTGTGTGCGACCCCATAGACGGCAGCCCACCAGGCTCCTCCGTCCCTGGTATTCTCCAGGCAAGAACACTGGAGTGGGTTGCCATTGCCTTCTCCGAGGTTTATTAGGGACCAATTTCAAAGTTCATTCGTATATCATTCGATACAGCCTGCAGGTTGTTTCTCTAGGACTGAACAATAATTTCTGATTGTCATTAGGTATAGAGACAGCTATGTAGAGTTTAAGCTCAGCCACACTCAAGCTTTGTAATATTGGGCAAATAACCTTTCTGATCCTCCAGTTCTTCATCTATTAAGTGAGGATGATAATACCCATTGCACAGAATGGTCATGAAGATTATAGTCAGATAAAACATATGAAAATTCCTTATAAAATTTAAGTGCTTTAAACATGAGTATGTAGAATAATAATAATCATAGATGGTGAACTATTTTGGGACTCTAAAGTGATTTTTGAATCATCAAAACAAGTTTACTTATGCTTACTATAGTGTATTTTATTGCATTATAACTCTTTACAGTGTTTCATTAACATTCAACTAGCCAAGATTTCCATTCTGTTACCTCACTGGATGTAAACAATTTATCTATGTTAGTAGCCAATTAATTTGGTTTAACAGTCCACCGACTCAATGGACATGAGTTTGAGCAAACTCCAGGAGATAGTGAAGGACAGGCAAGCCTGGAGTGCTGCAGTTCATGGGGTCACATAGAGTCAGACATCACTTAGTGACTGAACAACAGCACTTAAAGTCTGAAATTTAGGAAAAGGAGGAAAATTAGAGTTTATCTTGGGAAAGAGATAGTAGGTCAGAAGACATTAATAGGTCTTCTTGTTTAATAGGTCAGCAGACATTTCATATGTTCCTCTCACCCTCATCCACGTCAACCAAATCTGGACCCCATCACTTCCTGACTTAAAATATTTTGATGGTTGGCGCTCATCAGCTTCAGGACAGGGTCTAAATTCTTTGCCTGCTTATGGTGCAGCCCTGCTTGCTTTTTAAGCCCATCTCTCGCAGATCTGCCTTCCCATCTTCCCCTCCAGACATTGCCGTCTATGCGGTTCTCCTCCTGTGTTGTGTTCTCTCTGATGTCTGCTTCCTGGAAAACACTACTCCCTTTCCATGGATTAAAAACCACCAAAGGGCTTCCCTGGTGGTCCAGTGGCTAAGGCTCTGCACTCTCAGTGCGGGGGGCCTCGGTTTGATCCCTGGTCAGGAAACTAGATCCCACATGCTGCAACTAAGAGTTCAAAGGCTGCCACTGAAGGTCCCACAGCTGTCACGAGGATGGAGGGTCCCATGTGCTGAGACTAAGACCGGCATCGCCAAATTAAAAAAACAAAAAGCTACCAAGAATGCAAAAATGCTCTAAAACGAATCACTACCTAATGCAGCACAATAGTGAGTATCTGCATGCATGTAGCTCACCAGGCTCCTCTGTCCACAGGATTCTCCAGGCAAGGATACTGGAGTGGGTTGCCATGCCCTCCTCCACGGGATCTTCCTGACCCAGGGATAGAACCTGTGTCTCCTGCATTGCAGGCAGATTCTTTACCACTGAGTCACTGGGAAAGCCACAATAGTATCTGCTGCTGCTGCTGCTAAGTCGCTTCAGTTATATCCGACTCTGTGCGACCCCATAGATGGCAGCCCACCAGGCTCCCCCATCTCCAGGATTCTCCAGTCAAGAACACTGGAGTGAGTTGCCATTTCCCTTTCTCCAACAATAGTTAGCTACATACCTTTTAAAGATAGTAGTTCATGTGTGGTCTTCCTATAGGAAAATGAACAGTGCTCATAAAAACTTGTTTAGAGACTAAAAAGGAATTGACAATCTGCTGTTAATAGTTTTCAGTCACAAAGTAAGAGGAATATCTGGATCAGAATCAGAGCTTTGGAGTCAGAAAGAATTCCGAACCACTTACAAGCTTTAGAGATTTAACCATGACAGATTTCTGCTGTGGTTGAATGAATTCTCAAAAATGGCCACAGCAATATATCTGGTCCCACCAGCTCTTCAAAACCCTTGCCACACCCCCTCAAAAGATAGACTCTATTTCCCCTTCCTTTGAAATTGGGTGGGGTACTGTGGTTGCCTCAAAGAACAGAATACAGCAGAAAAGGCACTGCGTGACTATTTTTTCAGAGAAAATTGAAGGTGTCCCCTCTTTCTCCTGTATTGCAGGAGGAATTTTTACCAGTTGAGCCATCAGGGATGCTCTCAGATCAATACAACAGAATAGAGAACTCAGAAATTCATCCACACAAATATGTCCAACTGATCTCTTGCAAAGATGCAAAAGCAGTTCAATGAAGGGATGATAGCTTTTTTCAACAAATTCTGTTCAACAGTTAACATCCATAAAGAATCTCACATCACATATACTGTTTTCACTTTTTTAATGTATTTATTTTTTTATTAGAGGATAATTGCTTTACAGAATTGTGTTGTTTTCTGTCAAACTTCAACATGAATCAGCCATAGGTATACATATATCCCCTCCCTTTTGAACCTCCCTCCCCATCCTACCCCTCTACGTTGATACAGAGCCCCTGTTTGAGTTTCCTGAGGCATACAGCAAATTCCCTTTGGCTATTTACTTTACATAGGGTAATTTAAGTTTCCATGTTACTCTTTCCATATATCTCACCCTCTCCTTCCCTCTCCCCATCTCCACAAGTCTATTCTCTATGTCTGTTTCTCCATTGCCACCCTGTAAATAAATTCTTCAGTACCTTTTCCCTAGATTCCATATATATGCACTATAAGATGATGTTTATCTTTCTCTTTTTGACTTATTTCACTCTGTATAATAGGTTCTAGGTTCATCCACCTCATCAGGACTGACTCAAATGTGTTCCTTTTTATGGCAGAGTAATATTCCATTGTGTATATGTACCACAACTTCTTTATCCATTCATCTGCCGATGGACATTTAGGTTGCTTCCAGGTTCTAGTTATTGTAAATAGTGCTGCAGTGAACAATGGGATACATGTGTCTTTTTCAAATTTGTTTTCCTCAGGGTATATGCCTAGGAGTGGGATTGCTGGGTCACATAGTGGTTTTATTCCTAGTCTTTTAAGGAATCTCTATATGTCTTCCATAGTGGCTGTATCAATTTACATTCCCACCAACAGTGCAAGAGTCTTCCCTTTCCTCCACACCCTCTCCAGCATTTATTCTTTGTAGACTTTTTGATGGTGGCCATTCTGACCACTGTGAGGTGATATCTCATTGTGGTTTTGATTTGCATGTCTCTAATAATGAGCAATGTTGAGCATCTTTTCATGTATTTGTTAGCCAGCTATATGTCTTCTTTGGAGAAATGTCTGTTTAGGTCTTTTCCCCACTTTTTAATTGGATTGTTTGTTTTTCTGGCATTGAGTTATATGAGCTGCTTGTATATTTTGGAAATTAATCCTTTGTCAGTTTCATTTGCTATTATTTTCTCCCATTCTGAGGGTTATCTTTTCACCTTGCTTATAGTTTCCTTTGCTGTGCAAAACCTTTTAAGTTTAATCAGATCCCACTTGTTTACTTTTGTTTTTATTCCCATTACTCTAGGAGGTGGGTCATAGAGGATCTTGCTTTGATTTATGTCAAGTGTTCTTCCTATTTTTTCCTCTAAGAGTTTTCTAGTTTCTGGTGTTACATTTAGGTCTTTAAGCCATTTTGAGTTTATCTTCGTGTATGGTGTTAGGAAGTGTTCTAATTTCATTCTTTTACATGTAGCTGTCCAATTTTCCCAGCACCATTTATTGAAGAGGNAGACTTTCGAGTAGTTGCTAGTAGTAGTTGCTAGTTCAGGGTCCAGGGAAACTGAAAAAAAAAAAGCTCAAGAAAAGATCCCTGAAACTCAGAAAGGTTAGCCACTACTCACCATGACTCCTAGCTCCCTCTGAGGAGCTACAGAAACAAGAGAGAGAGGTGGTGGGGTGTGTGTGTGTGTGTGTGACAGTAATTTAGGGGCCAAGAAACTGGCCTTGAAAACAGAGGAACAGGGTGGGTGGGATGGTTGAAACCCACAATTTCTCTCTCCCAAAAAGCCCTGGCCCCAATTAGGACACTTGCTATTCCTCTTGGGTCTTGGAGACCTTGTCTGTGGAAGGCCTAGGCAATCCTGTCACCCGTGTTGACACCAGGGCATCACCTGCCCCAATTGTGTGGCTCTAGTGACCTTATTTTCCTGCTGTAACCCTACCCCTGTGCCCAGCCCACCTCTCCATTCCAGAAAAACCTCACCCTGGGGGCAGCTGTGGGCCACATCAATCCCAGGACCAAAGGGTCACTGGACCTTCTCCAGGGGCCAGAAAACACCAGCATTCCAGGTGCTGGGATGCCCCTGCTTGGGGACCAGGTTCCTGAGGCTGTGGAGGACTTGTAGGGGGCATGTGGAATCCTCTATTATGCTTTGACATTGCAGTGATATACTGGGAAGAAGGAGAGGTTTGCAAGTTGCCCAGGGTCCTGAAGCCTTGAGCACTTTCTCATCTGTGTATTTTGAAAGAGGACTGAACAGAACACCCAGAAATGGTCAAAGAGTGGGGGGTTGGGTGAGTATTGGAAGTACCCAAGGAGTCCACCAAGGCCCAGCCCGGAAGGGACTTTAAAGACAGACGTTTCACTTTTTAAGTGGGGACACAGAGGCCTATGTGTGGAAAGGGACTTGTCCACAGTAAAACAAGGGAGAGTGGAGGGCAGGGAGAAGCCCTCCAGAGGCCCTAGACCCAGCCTCTGCACACCTCCCATACACACAACACACTGACACAGAAGCTGGCCCTGATTCATAATTTAATGCGTGTGCAGGTCCGGGTCCCTTATTTCTGCTGCTCACGGGCCCACTGCTCTGGGGTCAGGGTTTTCTGCTCAAAAGCGTGAATGTGCAGGAGCTCTTCTGCTAGGCAAGTGTTCACAAGCCTGGGAGAGAGATGGGGTTAGAAATGGGCAGGCTGGCGCCTGGGTCGCAGTCCCTGAAGCTAGGGTCTGCCGGGAGACTGGAGGGGTCCCCCAGGTTGTAGTCCCCGGGACCTGGGAACAAGAGAGGTGGTAGAGGGCTTAAGTCTCAATATTTGATGCTGGGGCCACGAAGGCGGGATCCCTGGGGTGGTGGTCTATGGTGGGACCGCATGGATGGGAGTGAGGGTTAAGGTTTCAGGAAGCGGCCCGGGATGTGGTCCCAGAGCTGGGGCCGCGTGAAGAAGGTGTTCCCGGAATCTCACCGGTGTCTCTGAAGCAGCGGTTTCCCCTCGAACTTGGCCGACACCACGAGGACTCGGAAGCTGGACGCGCAACGGTTGGGAGTCGTGTCCTCCACTTCCTATGGGGCAGAATGGCGTGGATGGTGCCAAGTCCGCCCCCCAGAAGCCCTGTTCCCCTCGCTGGACGAGCCGAGACCGCTCAACTCACCACGTGCTCCGCTTCCAGGTCCCGCTGCAGCTTCTCCCGGAGGTACTCGGCACTGAGTTCCATTGTGGCAGCCCAGCGAGGGCGGCAGCCCACCGGGGATGGAACCCCAACTCTGACCCCAGCCACACTGCTTCCGCCCTTACGGGCGCCACTTCCGCTGAGGCATATACTTCCGCCCTTACTAAGACGTCCGTAAACTCAGCACTTCCGCCCTATCCCAAGCCCAGTTTTCCAACTGCCTTCGGTTTCCGATCCTGTCAGAGTCTGCATGAGGCTCCAGCGGACTCTAATCGGTACCCGCCGCCTGACCAGCAACCCGGG
>SJYV01029792.1:139526-207520 GCA_006410875.1 Neotragus pygmaeus
CCTACATCATTAGAAAATATCTAAGTAACACAAGAGCCATCCTAAAGACACAAAGCCACAAAAATCCAACTCAAAGAAAAAACAAAGCCTGAAGATGGAAGGCAGGGTGTCCATGGATGCCTACCCAATGCATCTGACCTTCCCTTTGGGCTCCCCCATGGAGGGGAGGAATGGGGTTTGGGAGTCAGACAAGAAGAGACACAAATAGATGCATTTTCCTGAACAAAGGTCAGGAACAAGGGGTTCACTCACTGTTCAGTATCTGTGGCTGTGAAAAAAAATGTAAGCTGCAGGCTCATCACTTTCACAAAAACATCTTAGATGTGAGGGACTTTCCCATTTCTTAATTTAAAATCCATCGTACTTGTCTAAAGCTGGAATTTTTAACTCTCCTTGGAAGAGTTTATTTTGAAGAATAAGATTTCCAGTCAAAGAAGTATGTAGAATACTGAGGCCAATACCAAGTTTTCACTACATAATACATCCATTAAGCCAAAAAAGAAAGATTAACTCAACTGACTTAAAAGCATGCCAAAGGTCTTATCAAACAAATAAGGATTAAGTTAACCCAATTCAGGGGCAATAGGTATTTTTCTCACTTGCTTAAAACAAACGCTCGTTTGAGAAAAATGAAAACACTAAATGTAGTTCCTCACCCTAAAGTGGTCTCTGTTATTCTAATTTTTTTAAAAAAAGGAATTGTTTATAGTGTTCATTTAACTTTATGAAAATATTTTCTAATAAAGTGAAAAGTAGGTTTTTCCAGTTCTACTAAAAAGTGCATGAAAATTAACAGGATATTTTTCATCACAATTTCTGTAAAGAAATAAATGATTCATTTTAACAAAAGCTTCCTTAGACATCTTTTTCTTATGGTGAGATGTACCTTTTCACACACATATCATTTAAATAATTGTTTCCACTGAACCCTGCAGAACAAAATTACCTAAAATTGCCAACCCCCTTATTTTTTAAGTCACTAAATTTTACCAATGTCATTCTAGTTCCAAAAGAAACACAAATCATTGAAAAAAATAAAGGAAACATTATTTTCTTAACCACAAGTGATTTATTGATCAGGAGTGAATATTTGAAAAATTACATACATGTTGCACCTCATAGTGCTTAGTCTTCTCCTGACAAAAGATAAGCATTCTCTAAGAATCCCTTTTTATTCATTCATTTATTATTATTAACTGAACATCTTCAATGTTATAAGTCCTAGGCCTATGGCAAAGAACTAGATACACAAGGTCCCTGTTGCCATGGAAATTACATTCAAGAAGGGTGGGCACAGATAATGATCAAATACACAAGGTAATTTCAGATACTGATAAACGTCTTGATGAAAGTAAGGCAGGAAACATTTTCCAAAGTTATAAATATCTGTAGTTTAATCATATAGTAGCATAACTATTGGGGGCTTGTTACAAGAAATAGAAATCTCTGTCTTCTTCCTCCCCCATTCTCAAAGCAGTTACTGATTAGGTTGACATTTAAGCAGAGATGTGAGATGATTAAAAAAGGCACCCAAGTAAGATCTGGGTGAAGAGCTTTCTAGACACTGAGAATGGCAAGTCCAAAGATCCTTAGAGGACTGAGGTCCTCTGTGTTGCTGAAGCACAGGGACCATGGGAAAAGGTTCGGGAGAGGGTGTGGCTGTCTTTTCTAAAGTTTACTTTAGCTTCTGTGGTTGGAATGGATTGTGGGTGTGGAGAGTGCAGAGTGATAGTAAAGAATGAACTAGGAAGAGACAGAGATGCTGGTGGCTTGGACAAGGGTGTTGGTAGTGACAAACTTCAGTGCATAGAACTGCTGACAGGTTGTGTATAAGGGCTGAGAATGATTTCAAGTTTGGGGCAGTAGGGCGAGATGAAGTGTAAGGAACTGTTGCTCAGGCTGCTCAGCATTTAAATCCCTTTTTTATTTTCATAGAATTTACCTTCACGTAAGTTTCAGAGAAACAATGCTGGCTAACTGCTCTCTGTCTCCTGGAAGCTGGGGCACAGTCTGATGCTTCTGTCAGGACATTTATCATATCTGAGCCTTATTGAATTCAAAGCAAACACGGGGCAGGGAAAAGAGAAAAGAACATTCCTCTTAGTACCAAATTCCTCAGGTCAGTGAGACTCAAATTAGGACTTAAACATAAAACAACTTTATCACTGTCCAAGTAGCTAAAATGTGATGTTCTTAAATTATAAAATCCTATGCCTCAAAATCATTCTTTGATCTGGAATTAGATTCTTTCCAGGAACCTGTTTCTTTAGGGTCCCTGATATAAAGCTATGCAATCTGAAAAATTCCAAAGACAATTACAACGTGGGACTTTGCTTTCTTGCATTCTTATTCTTACAGTGACTCTCTGGGGACCATCACCAGGTACAGAAGCATTAGTACCTAAGAGTTAATAAGGATTTTATAAAGCATTTCCATAACCACTGTATTTATAACAGCAGCATCCACTACAAGGAACTCATTTAAAAAACAGTGGAGTCATGTCAATCTTATCTGATAGCAACTCCATCCTTCAGTTGCTCAGGACTTACTCCTTTCACTCACAGTCCACTTGCAGATTTCTTTGGCTCCTACTTCAAAATGTATTGAAATACAATCACTCCTCACCACCTTATTGTCTCCTTGCTGGTCTGAACCACCATCCTTCTTACCTGGATTACTGCAAAGCTGGATGCTAATAGAGAAATGTCTTCGAATTTCTAAGGAAAATGAGTTCAAACCTAGGACAAGTCCAATCAAAGTGAAGTATGGAAAATAAAGACCTTGTCAGACATGAAAGGACTCAAAGTTTATTTCCCACGTGCCTGATTTTGGGACATGGTGGGGCAGAGGGCTACTTATAAATATACTTCAGCAAACAAACCAAAAAGGAAAAAATGAAATTAAGAATAAAAACAAAAAAAGTAGCACCTAGGAGTGCAAAGAAAATATATCCCAGGAAACAGCTAAAAGTTGCTAAGCACAAGTTTGATAAAGTTAATTAAGAAGCTTAAAATGATCCCTGGGTTATAGTAAAGAAAATATTTTTCTTCTGTCAAAGAAAAATAAAGGTAATGACACCCTAAAGGAATCCAGGATAAAAGCTAAAAGTAGTCTGAACGAATTTGGTAATTTACTGACAAAGGAAGTGTAATAGTAAAGAAAATATTTATCTTCTCTCCAAGAAAAAAAAAAGGTACTTACTCCAGGAAACAGTAAAATCTTCAAAAGCCATTATGAAGCAAATAATACATGATTTAGAGAAACTGATGGCTGTAAGATAAAATAATCCATTTGACCTTTAGTTTGTATTCTGCTTAAATCAGTATACAGACTTCAAGATTGTAAGATTGGAGATACAATCACATGGTAATATCACCCATGAATATTTCTGCATAATCTAGCATAACTGCTTGTTATTGATTAGCAGTTTTTAGAATCAATACTAAAGGAAAATCAAAAATATAGTTTCCCCAAATAACACACATCTATTAATGATTGATTATATAAACTAATAGTATAACTTACAAAAGTTAGGGAGGTAAAGGGCAGTAATGAATTGAAAAGAAAGTACCGGGTTGGTCATTTCCACAATGGTAAGAGGTCAAGAGATACTGTTTAAAACTGATGGATCAAGGAATAACTTATTAAAGTCACAGAAGCAACCAAAAGAGAAACCAAAAAATAAAATAAATAAATAAATGAGGAGAAGGAATAGAGTGAAATAAATTGCTTATCACTCAAAACGGACAGTCACCAGGTACCGCTTAAATGACAAATCAAGAAACAGCAGCAGGAAGCCTAGAGTGACAAAGGCAGTTACCTGAAAAATAAAAAGTGGTTGTTACCTCTGAGAAGTAAGATTGATGTGGATGGCAGGGAGGAGCACTTTTATTTTTTGTTTTCAATCTACTTGAATTGTTTAAAATCTTTGTTCAGGTACATGCACTAAAATTAAATTTGTTTTCAATCCTAAAAACCATTAGGGTTGGCAGGGGAATGAGAGTTGACTGTCTAACAGTATGGGAAGATTCCAGGAGACTATAAAAAGCAGGTATAAAAACTCAAAAAAGATTTGAAAAGGCCATTTTAAATAAAGATATATACCTAATGGAGCACTCCTAAAACAGCACAGTCAACAAAAGAGGTTTATTATGACTGATTTAAACAACAAATGTTTAGTATTTTCCGTTAATACTTAAGATGGCAGAGATTAACTTTAAAATTATTAGCATCCAAAATAATCTGTGGCCCTTAAAAGTATTGCAGATTCTGGAAAACTCAATTTTGGAAAAAAAATGTTATTACATATATTTATGGATAATATATGATGGTCCAATACTTTAACATGTTCATTTAAAAAGAATGACTTTGAAATAAATGATCCTTAAAAATCATCATAATAATAGCATGACACCGAGGTTATAATGTTTTAATAAAGCTTTTACATTTCTGGTACTAATTTATATAATGTATGTGATATAGCACTCAAAAGGAAGAAGACTGAGACAGTCTTCTTACAAAATATTTTGGGTACACTTCTTTTGACCATTTACTCAATAATATATATCTGTTACATATTCTTTTGGCATTTTTCTGAATTATTATATAAAGCTGTAAAAATGAAAATTTCATATAAAAATAGTTATTTATCTGACTTTTAACAAGTAAATTTTCAAGTTAAATTAATTGCTATTCCATTTACCAATGTATATTGCATAGAAAGTTAAATACTTTAATATTTAAAAAAACATCAAGAAGTCAGTTTTTTTAATGGTTGCTCATCTTTAAGTTGGTAGTTCAAATTTTGTTAATAATTTTAAATTACACATTCTGTAGGTATAAAAGTTTACAAAAAATACATTCCAATTTAATAAAAAAGACTTCTAAATTTACATTTTCAAACACTGTTGTGATTGCTATAATGACAATCTTGTAGATAAAATTAGTCAAAATAAGTTAATTTTTAAAAATCAATAACATAGCATTCTGGCAAGATTTCTTTAGAAATAAATGAAGGTAATTATAAAGTCAAAGTTATATATGTACTATTACAAATAAATATGTTCTAAGTATAATTACTTTGTTTTAAAAAGCAGAAGATAAAAATGCATAAATAGGTAAAGATTTTTAAATTTAAGTCACCAGTGCAGAAATCTTGGCACTTAATCCTTTAAAATGTTACAAGATTTCAATTTAAAGGATGACTTCTCACTGGGGATACTGTGACTTTCTGTAAGTCAAAAGTGAAAGTCTTATTTTTTCTGTTTAGATGTTCCTAGTGTTTTGGTTCAAGTGTTTTTCTAAGCAACTCCTCCTTTAACTTAAATGTTCTTTCCCTGAAAAAGATATTTTTAAGCTAATGATTTTGGCCTCATGACATCTACTTTAAAGATACACGTGATTTTGCAGCCAATCCTTCCCCCCATTCTAATGTCTATATATATATATGCACTGATAAATATATACATATATTGGGGATTACAAAAATACTTATTTTTTAAGTTTAAATAATTACTGAATGTTAACACAGAATACATTAATATTTGTATAATTTTACTTTATAAAAAGTAAAAATTTATAAAAAGGTTTTCTTATAGCAGCATTTGCATTGTGAATGAAATGTGATGGAACGATGTTGTAGTGTGCATGGATTCATACTGCAAATCAGACGGCGCAGCTGCATTCCTTCCACTGGAAGGAATGTCTGTTTCAGAAAAGCAGTTTCTATAAAGTACAAAAGTCTTGAGGGGCTAATAACTTATATGAACCTTGGAAGTGCATTTTAAACTTATACCCATAGCATTGGCAAGATTTTAAAAAATACCCACAAGAAGTCCAGGTTATCTTTACCTCAAGAAAAACTTCCTAATGAAATAAGGAAAAACTATGGTAATGAATGGTATTTTTTGAATTACATAAACTTGTTAGAAAATAACTGAAGGTTTCAAGAGTAAAAAATTTAAAACATCACTGTGAAAGAGACAAGAAAGTAAGAAAGATGGATGTGAAACATAAGATGTTATGAAAAAGCAAAAATTCTCAACCTTAAACACTCATATTAAGCTTGTTTTTGTTGAGTTCACTCTCTAGATTTCCAATCAAAGTATCGATACTTTCTTGTAGATCTTTGAGATTGACTTTTCGGTCCACTCTAGACTCAATTGTCTGCACTGTCAAATACGTCTGAAATGTGCACTCTTTGGACAGACGAGTTGGCTGTTCAGTCATGATATTTGGCTCATATATTTTGCTACAGTTTTCTCCATTTTCTCTGTCTTCTGAAGGGACATCATCATAATCCACAGTATTTAAATTTTCTTTCGTATTTAAAAAGTAGTTTTCTCCACAGCTGCTCCAGTCTCCTGCGTAACGATTACTGAGTGGACTGTCCAGTCTGGTTTGCCTTGGCCTGAGTACTCCTGATGATTCAGTACCACTCAAATTTAACAAGTAAGGTCGTTCTTTCTTCCGCCTCAAATAATTTAGAGAAGACTTCTGCTCTGGGAACAAATTGTCTGCTGATTCTTTGATAGTTAAACGTTGCACTAGGAACAAACAATTGATTTGCTTTAGTGACAGTCATCCAACTTAATCCAATTTAAAAACACAGAGCTAAAGATAAGCTATTTAATAATCAACTACAAACATGCATTACAACAAACACATGCACACTACCAAAAGAAAGCATTCCATAACTATTTTTTCTATCACCAGACATAATCAAGATTAGGAACAGAAGCCAGTAGAATGTTCAGTGGTGCTAATTCATGCTACATCACAACATCCCCAAATAAATCAAATTTCCAAGTTGATTAACTTTCTGTGCAAGTTAATTAATATCTAGCTGTAATTCAAACAGTGGCTAAGCTGGTAGCTTCTTTTAAATTAAAAGCTACAGCAAAAAGCAGGCAAGGCATGTTCGTGTATAAAAACAGAAGTTTCTTTATCTGCAAATATCTAAATGAGGCCAAGGCATCTAAAGTGCTCAGTCTTAAAGTTCTAATCTTTGTGGGTTTTTTTGCAATTCTACTAGCAGCAGTGTCATAATTTACTTGACTTTAAACAGCCAAATTTCACTTTGATAAAATGCAGGAAATCTAGACTTGTCCACTTGTTACCTGAGTTTGAATATACAGCATTAGCTAATAACAGTCTTCATTTATTGCCTGAAAATAGTACAGATATTTTATTTTCCCATTCTGGTTAGGAATCTAACAATCGCAAATAACATTCCTCATACTTAGACTAATTCCTTCTATTATTAATAGTATGCATTGCACTGGCCAAACAGATTAGCAGGGAGATACACATTACTTCATAACAAATCAAGGCTTTACAGCTTACTCTTTTGTGTGTACTGAACAAAACACTTGTTGAATGGACTTAATTTAAATGTTGAGGCACAGCTATTAAAAATTATCCATAATGCCTTTCTATTTCTGCTTGTTTATTCTCCATTAATAAGTGCCTCTCCATTTATATACTTCCCTTCACTAAGATAAAGGGAACATATAACCAGTGACAACATACCAACTTTATACTCTCTAACATATTCATTTCCTACTGAATAAAATAAGATAATTAAAGAATAATACAGACATGTATATGGTTCTAGTTTTCCAGATGTACAGTGATTTATATAACATTTTCAGAGATTGAATGATTTTTTTAACTTAGATTTTATTAAAATACCTGATAACTGCATATAGGTATGTTTTTAACATCTCTGTTTACCTGCATTTTTATGATGGCTATTACATATCACTATGAATAGCTAAAAGCTCTTGATCTAAAATTTTCTCCAAAAAGAAAGGTCTGATATTTACTTTAAAGGAATGTGTGTGTTAGTTGCTCAGTCGTGTCCAGCCCTTTGCGACTTGTGGACCGGAGCCCACCAGACTCCTCTGTCTACGGGATTTTCCAGACAAGAATACTGGACTGGGTTGCCATTTCCTCCTCCTGGGGATCTTCCCAACCCAGGTATCGAACCTGGGTGTCTCCTGTGTCTCTTGCATTGCAGACGGATTGTTTACCCGCTGAGCCATGAAAGGAATGGCGACATTTACTTTAACTTGATATTTAAAACAGTATTAAAAGAGAATGCCATATGCCATTGCAGAATGGATATCTAAATTTTTTCACTGTTTAATATTCATCCTTCTATTGAAGATGCTTGTCCTCACTAAGCCTCTTTGCTTTTCCCCCTTCATCTGCTGTGCTGTTCCTATTCTTAGGGCTTAAGTGTCACGCCTGTTGCTTTTGCCAACCCATGACAGTACTAGGCTAACCTTGAGGTCATGTGGTTTGTGATCCAACCATGGTAAAACATTTTTGATTCTATGTTGACCTTGTCTTAATTTGTCTGGATTTTCCGACATTCACCTGCAAATTCCCACATTTATTTATTTTGTTGCCAGCTGCTTAAAGTTGCTTAACCAAGTCCCTGTTCAAACATTATTTTTGCATTTTCTTAGAAAACATTTAAGAAACCAATTTATAATATTTTATATCTCTGGTGGCTCAGACAGCAAAGAATCCACTTGCAATGCAGGAGACCTGGATTGGGAAGATCCCCTGGAGAAGAGATTGGCAACCCACTCTGGTATTCTTGCCTAGAGAAGTACATGGACAGAGGGCCTGGCGAGCTACAGCCCGTGGGGTTGCAAAGAATCAGACACAGCTGAGCGACTAACACTTTCTTTCAAAAAACCAACTATAGTATTTTATATCTTTTAGACCAAAATTTCTAAAAAATCAACTTTACTAGCTTTTTAAACTACTGGTGGTGATACGGGTTTCCTATTACATATGTAGATCAAAGGGTTAATTTTATCCCCCCAAATTCTGGTTTTCCTAGCACTGCTGATTACCCACCTTCAAAAGAATAAGATGAAAATACAATCTAGAAAGTTGTTAAAAAATTCTCAAAATATAATGATAATTACTAAGAAGTGTAATTTTCTTATTTTCTACCAATAGATTTATATTTTTAATCACCACTCTGTTAGCTTTTTATCTATAGTATAATTACCTTGGGCATAATTACTTTACTTAATAGAATATATTGGGTATCTAGTTGTTGCTAAGTACTCTGTTATAACCTGGAAGTGTAGAGGTAAGCAAAATGTAGTCCTTGACCTCATTAAGCTGAGTCTAGTGAGAAAAATGAACCAAAAAGAATTAGGGAAGGAATTCCCTGGCGGTCCAGCAGTTAGGACTCCAGAACTCTCCCTGCCAAAGGCTCAGGTTCAATCTTTGGCCAGGGAACTAAGATCCCACAAGCTGCACAGCCGAAAAAAAAACAAACAAGAATTAGAGGAAATGGATAGCTCTTCCAAAAACAAAAGCCCAGTCCCAAATCTATTCGTCATAGAAAATGTGATGTAGCAAACAGCTGGTCTAAGAATTGTATATTCTCTAAAGCTATTTTCCTATCTATAAAGTGAAAGGGTAACCTATCATTAATTTTCGATATTCTTAAGACAGCAAACCAATGTTTTTTAAAAGCAACTACCTTCTAAAAACCCAGTACATAAAAAAGATGAAAAGACTGTTTTGATCAAAAGGGAAATATGTTTCCATTTTGCTCCCTCACCTGCTGCCAATCTGGCCCCAAAGCTGCTTCCAAAGAACTTGGGATTTTGCCAGAAGAATCTGAAAAGCCACTGGGCAGGCTGACTTTTAACTTTCAGTGCCAGTATACCAGGGTTCTAACTGATCACTTTGAAGATTAGATTTTTCAAGAAGAAAAGCTCAAAGTAAATTATATTCAAATTATTAATATAAAGTAAATTATACTGCCCAAAAAAAAAAAAAAAGCACACAAAACAAAAAGTTAAGGAAGTAAAAAAGAAGGAAGGTAGACAGGAAAGGGTGGAACCAATTCTTTTTATTTCTGGAGTAGGATAAATACCAACAGGGAAAATAAATGGGATACACATAGCAAGGACAGTCATTCAGCAAGTAATATGCTGTGGCCCATTTTCTATGGCACCATCAATTTTCTCAGGCTCAGTAAGTGCACTGTGTCTACTTGATTTGTGCCTCTTCTTGAATCCAAAAGCAAGTGATGTAGTAGGCAAGACTAACTCCTATTTCCTCTCAACTTTCTTCCCTGTTCTATACTTTGTCTGAGGTATTATAACTGAAGAAAAATAACAAGTTATAGACAAGGGGGCAGCTATTTTTCAATCCAACCACACAAACCTTTGGAATAAGATGTTATATACTCAGACACAATTGCTTAAGGTTGTTATTGAAATACTGTACAGTGAGTCTCAAATCTGAACCTTTTTTCCCTATAACATACAACATAAATTTTTGCTCCTAAATCCAACACTAAGATGACTGTTACAAAATAATGGAGTGACATTAACCTCTGATACAGAATTAATGATAAAAGAACTCAGATACTAGTAATAAACTTAATAGCTCCAGGCAAGAAAACTTTCATTTGATTAGAATGATAAGATAGCTCCTTTCCCAATTTTTCATGTTTATGAAAATTAAAACAGTTCCAGGAAAAGCTAGGAAACACACATTTAAAACCTGAACCTGAGTGATCCCTTATGTTGGGTACCAAATGTAGAAATCAGACTAATTAATCAGAACATCCTCATTCAGCACTTTTAACTAATAAATAATACATACCAACTCAGCTAAACTATAATTTGAAAATGATTTTTTAAGCCTGTATTTAAAAGAAAACAAAAATATTAATTTTACAAATTTAAAAGTTGAAAATTTTTATTAGCTTAATTTTTAATTCACTTTTTAAAATTAGTTTTTTAAAAGACTAAATCAAGCAATCCTTTATACTCTGTGTTTTTAAAAAATATGTATTTATTTATATTTACTTATTTTTGGCTGTGCTGGGTCTTTGTTGCCACGCATGGGCTTTCTCTAGCTGCAGCGAGCAGGGGCTACTCTCTAGGTGTGGTGCTTGGTATTTCTCACTGTGGTGGCTTCTCTTGTCTCAGAGCACGGGCTCTAGGGTATGCAGGCTTCAGTAGCTGTGGCTCGAGAGCTCTAGAGCATGGGCTCAGCAGCTGTAATGCATGGGCTCGGCCGCCCTGAGGCATGTTCATCTTCCCGAACCAGGATCAAACCCGTGTCCCCTGCACTGGCAGGCAGACTCACAGCCGCTGACTCACCAGGGAAGTCCCAGCCTTTTGTACTTTATTTAGTCTATCCTTCTCAAGTACATTAACAAAAGAGTTGTTTTTGTTGAGTGGCTAAGTTGTGTCCAATTCTTTGTGACCCCGTGGCTCCTCTGTCCATGGGATTTCCTAGGCAAGAATACTAGAGCAAGTTGCCATTTCTTCTCCAGGGGAACTTCCCGACCCAGGGATCAAACCCACATCTCTTGCATTGCAGGCAGATTCTTTACCACTGAGCCACCAGGGAAGACTAATAAGCCCATTTACTGAGGACTGACTTTATGCTAAACTCTCTGTTCATTTCCTTAGATCCTTTAAGCCAATCTTCACAACAACCCTAAGGTAGACACTATTCATACAGAAGCAAACTGAGGCTTAGGAAAGTTTGCCTGAGTCCACATTGCTGGTGAGTGCCACAGTCGGATCTGAATCCAAGCCTGACTCCATGGCCCAGGCACTTTTAACACTGAGTACTGCCCTTAGCATTGAAGTACCTTCACACTTGGTCCTATGCAGGACAGGGGAGGCAAGTGGGAGTTACTACCAGGTAAGAAAATTTTAGAACCTAAATACAGGGATCCTTTATAAAACATCTAATTAAATACATGTTCCTTTTAGCTGTGAAAACACTTAAGAGATATGTTAGGAAAATAATTGTCAGCCTTTTCTTATTGAATATGGGATGGACAAGAAAAACTGAATTGTCCACTCAAGCCTAGATAATTTGAAGAATGACCATGAATACATGAAAGGTGTCAGGAAGAACTGATTTAAGTAGAAAAATGAATTCTGCTTTAAATCAGTTGAACTAAAAATGATAATGGTAAAAATCTTAACATTTACTGAGTGCCTATTCTGTGCCAAGAGCTGTGCTGAGCACCTTATATACATACTTTTAAAAATTTAATCTTCCTATCAATTCTATAAACATATTATTAACCCACACGACAAAAGGTGATACTGAGGCTCTAAAATGTTAATAAAGTTGCCCACAGTCAGACTAATAAGGGATACAATCAAGATTCAAACCCAGAGCTGACCAAATCCAAAACGTATACATTAATCTCTATGTCTACAACAATATCAGCAAAAGCAAAACATTTGAATGGAGAAATCTAAAGGGCAGGTTATCAATTCATACTATTTTAAAAAGCAAAATCTAGAAAAGATTTTCTTCAACCATACATGGGCATGTTTAATGATTAGCTAATTCTATCACTGTAGAGATATCATTGTAAGAGAAAAATAATTCCACTGAATCATTTACCTGGCCAGAGTTGAAGTAAGTAGTGAAGAACTTCAATATGTTTTTTAAAATCCAAAGCAGTCGCAAGTTCCTTGGAATCAGTAAAGACTCTGTTGTTATGGGTGGAAGTTTCTTGCCTCTGACTTAATAATACTGGTCCAAAGCACACAGCCAAGTTTTGGCAGGTCATCTTATTCACATCATGATAAGAAGCCACCAATTTCAAATGATCCAATAACATCATTAGAGTTGCCTAAATTGAATTAAATTTCACTTAATACAGTCAAACAGGGATAAATTCAAGGACACAATTTATAACAGGAAATATAGACAAACAACCTGTCACTTTTTAGAAGGTTGTTTCAAAGATTTGCTTTTAAGCTGGATGTTTGGAACTTGAAACACATTTTTTTTTATAAAATGTTACACAGGACACTTAGGTTTTGACAACATAATTTGATTCATTGAATGGTTAAAATATACATTATCTAAAGTGCTCATGAATGAATTCCAAATTTTAGCTGGAGTTTCTTAGAAAATATGCCATCAACTTTTTCCTCTCTTCCCTTCTCTAAAAAGATAACGGCAAAGGCTGTGATGAAAAGGGGATTAGGGTAGAATTTTTCTTTTTTTTTTTTTTAAGTTTTAAAACAACATGAATTTATTCTCTGATAGATTTAGAGGCCAGAAGTCTGAAAGGAGTCTCAGGGAGCTAAAGGTGTCAGCACGTAGGGCACACTCCTGTGGAAGCTCTAGGAAAGAATCTGTTTCCTTGTCTTTTCCAGGGTCTAGAGCTGTATTCCTTACATTCCTCAACTCAGGGACCCTTCTTCCATTTTCAAAACTAACAATATAACATCTTCTGATTCTGCTTCCCTCTGTTTTCATCACATTGTTTTCTCATCTGCCTGTAGTCAAATCTCCCTCTCCCCATCCCTTATAAGGATACTTGTGATTACATTTAGGACCTACCTTGATAATCACAGATAATCTCTCCATCTCAAGATACTTTTTTTTTTGTTTGTTTGTCTTGGCATGCAGGATCTTAGTTTTCATACTACTATTACTAAGTCGCTTCAGTGGTGTCTGACTCTGTGCGACCCCATAGATGGCAGCCCACCAGGCTCTGCCGTCCCTGGGACTCTCCAGGCAAGAATACTGGAGTGGGTTGCCATTTCCTTCTCCAATGCATGAAAGTGAAAAGTCAAAGTGAAGTCGCTCAGTCGTCTCTGACTCTTATCGACCCCATGGATTGCAGCCCACCAGGCTCTTCCATCCATGGGATTTTCCAGGCAAGAGTACTGGAATGGGATGCCATATGTCACTTTTTATGTAAGAAAGAATGGGAAATGAGAAAACATACATGTATCTAATAATTTTTACAAACAGAAATACAGAAAGCATAAACAAAAAACTAATAAGATTAGGTATCTATAGTTGGCTAGATAATGGCCACCAAAAATATCCAGGTTTTTGTAGATATCATTAAATTAGGTATCTTGAGGGAATTCCTTGGCAGTCCAGTGGTTAGGACTCCCCACTTCAACTGCAGGAGTTACAGAATGTTCATTTTTAAGTTCTTAAATCCTGTAGTCATAAGTAGGGGGCACCATCTTAAAATCTAAGTTACCATGGCCAGGTTCTATTGTGATCCAGATTAGGAAGAAGGCCAATGCACTTCTTAATAAATATTTTAAGTAGACAAACCATGGAAAAGGGAAGCATAGAAATGAAAAAAAATTACTGAAAAAAAACTTTTTTAATCCTTGAAGAAATCAACAAGAGGAATTTGCTTAAGAAGTGAATGGTTATTTGAGTTTAAGCAATTACGAAAAGAAATGATGTTTTTAATATGCTGGTATATGATCAATCATTTGACAAAATAAGCATGTAATTTCCTCTTCATAATTGAAGAAATAAATACCAATGATAACCTGTAACTTTAAAAAATTAAAATGACATATTATCATCAATATTTCTGGAGCCAAAAGGGACAACTGGATTTGGTGATTAGAAGGTAATTAGTAACCTTGACAAAAACAGATCCACAGAGATGGGGTAGGAAGCCAGATAACAGTGTGTTGAGTAGTAAATGAATGGTGAAGAAGTGATAACTGCCAGAACAAACATTTGCTCAGTGTTTGGCTATGAAGGAAAGGAATCAGCAGCAAAATGGATCTAGAGTAGACTACAGTTGATATTCTGAAATCAAAACCAGTCACACATTGGTTAACACAGTTAACACACACACACGACTGGTTAAATATATTAGGCTCAATCTCAATAGCAAACCAAGAAACGCAACCTAAAGTAAGAAATTTTCTGTTCTTGAAATAAGATCAGCCAAAAAATGTAATTGTTATGTCCCCTCTGAAAAGTAATATGAAAACATGTACTAACAACCTCAAAATGTTCACAACATTTAAATCAGCAATTCCACTCTAAAATTCTAATCTAATAAGTAATTCTAACTGAAAAGAAATCTGTGGACAAATATATACAAATAGGTTCAAAACCTAAATTTTATATAAAACAAATAATGATAAATTGTCAAATCCATTCAATGGAATACTTTGGAGCCTTTTTAGAAAGAATATTAACAACATGAGGTTTAAGGCCAGAAAGGCATAGATTCATATGATAGATTATAACACCCAGAAAGCTATATAATCTTGGGCAAGTGATTTAAATTCCTTGACACTCGAGTCTTCACTCATAAGCAAAATGAAACATAATTTTATCTTATATTGTTGAAGGAATATTTCTACCCCTTCACCCCACCCTTCTTCTTCTGCCTACCTCTTTGTAGCTATTCCTCTCTCCCACCCAAGGGAACGGAAATTCCTAATCTAACTGGACAGAGAACAGGCCATTCAGATGACTAAAATAAACTAGTGAATGAAGGTATTAGGCTTAAAGTATTTCTATCCACTCTTGGACCTTCCACTCTCACATGATAAGAAATATAGGCAAAGTTGGCCTCATCTGGATAAGCCTGGCCATATTTCTTTCCCTTATTCTCCCTTTTGTTCTAAGAACAACAGCTAAAGTTAGGCTAAGATTAGTTCTGCAAGCCCATTCATCCTCTCTCTCCTGCAGGAATACCAGAAGATACTGGTATGAGATTTAGATCGTGGGAAGGGGGCAAATGTGAAGGGACAAGGAGGAAGGAAAGAGTGGTGGTGAGCACTAAGTCTTGAGGCTAAGTCATGTACACAAAACAGTTACCATATTTTAAAAATACTATTAATAAAAGGAAATAAACCAAAATGTTAATTATATAGCCTTTAGATATTGATAATTATAAGTTCCATTCTTCTTTTCTATATCTTCCTAACTTTTAATTACAAATATATCATTTTAATAATATAAAAATACTCTTTTAAAACTTATCAAGAGTATTCATGCCTAGGTTAATATCACATGTGAAAGAGAAAAAACTGTTTTCTAGATTTATTCTATTTAAGAATCAGTTTCTAGATTTACACTGTTTAGTCTTTAGCAAAGGTAGAGCTAAAACTCATTAGTGCTACAAATGTCAAATAATTAAAAAATTACCTGTAGCTCTGGAGCTAAGTACTCAGTTCATTAAGTATATGGTTTATTTCAGGAAAAATGTATATCTATGGTGCTTACCTTCTCAACGTCAGGCAGACAATCCAGAAGGCCAAAAGTGTACTGAGAATCACCTGGATCATTCTCACAACCATTTGATGACATTTTCAAAGGATTTTTTGCCATTGCATCTAATACAGCCTCATAAAGCTGCTTTGTTATCAGAGGAGAAGGAAGTTCTCTTAAATAATCCTTAAGAACACCTTCAGAAACCAAACAAACCAGAAATAGATGTCAATTAGTCTTTAGAGTGAAATAATAAAAAGCTGTGGCGAATTTTTTTTCAAAGTATCATTACAGTGAACTTTTAACATTCTGAAAACAATAAAAGCAGAAATATAACAGTATTGTAACAAAACACTTGCACTTTGTATTCTTGGAAATTGCTTCATTAGTTGACTTTTTGCTTTGAAACCATGCTAATAATGCACATGCATAATATCCAATTATCATATATAGTAGATTTGTTCATAAGGTAATTCCTTTTATAAAAAGCTCCTTTAAGTGCATATAAAACAAAAGAAAATAAGGCACACTAATACTAATTGTAAATTATTCCAATTATATGGATTTTTAATTTCCAGACTTTTCATAAACCCTTGTAAATAAGTGAGCTATATGAATGCAATTCCTCTTAAATACAGAAGATATGGCTTAAACACACATACTGAATAGTCTGGATAATCTCCAATGCTATACTATGGAAGAAAAAATCATTTCTATAATCAAAACCCAAGAACAGAAAACAACAAACGGGCCACTATCATAGGAATGAGGTAAGTCTATTTCAAACACACCACAAATAGTTATGAACTAAGAGGTGATATAGCTATAGTAGAGGAAACAAGAAAGGATAATAGCTGTTACATATAAGGAAGGTAGATTAAGATACTAGCTGAAGGATAGAGTGTGATCATAAGAAAAAAAATTGACATTTCTGACAGCAAAAACCTAAATATAGACAATACTGATTTAGAAAATGCTCTCAGCTTAGCTGAGAACTTAGTTTGAGGGCTTAATTTGAATTTAAGTGAAAGTGAAAGGCACTCAGTCATGTCCAGCTCTTTGTGATCCCATGGACTATACAGTCCACAGAATTCTACAGGCCAGAAAACTGGAGTAGGTAGCCTTTCCTTCTCCAGAGGATCTTCCCAACCCAAGGATCGAATCCAGGTCTCCCACGTTGTGGGTGGATTCTTTACCAGCTAAGCCACAAGGGAAGCCCAAGAATACTGGAGTTGGTAGCCTATCCCTTCTCCAGTGGATCTTCTTGACCCAGGAATCAAACCGGGGCCTCTTGCATTGCAGGTGGAGTCTTTACCAACTGAGGGAAGCCCAATTTGAATTTAAACATGATAATAAAGGAAATTTCCCATCTGATAAATCTTTTAAATTTGGATAATACTATGGTTCATAAGAATTCTTGGTGGGAAATTCAGGTTCAATTCTTGGTTCGGGAAGATCCCCTAGAGAAGGAAATGGCAACCCATTCCAGTATTCTTGCCTGGGAAATCCCATGGGCAGAGAAGCCTGGTGGGCTATAGTACTTGGGGTTCCAAAATAGTCAGATGTAATTAAACAACACAACAATGGTTCATTAGTTTCTTATGTATCCTTCCAACTTTTGCTTATGCAAATATAAATAACATATTACTATTTGTTCTCCTTTATTACATAAAAGACGGCATATATACTTTTTCATTTAACATTTTATCCTTGCTGTGTGCTGTGCTTAGTCACTCAGTCATGTCCGACTCTTTGCGACCCCATGGACTGTAGTCTGCCAGGCTCCTCTGTCCATGGGGATTCTCCAGGTGAGAATACAGAATCAGTTGCCATGCCCTCCTCCAGGGAATCTTTGCAATGCAGGGATCAAACACAGGTCTCCTGCATTGCAGGCAGATTCTTTACCAACTAAGCCACCAGAAGTGAAGTTGAAGTGAAATGAAGTCGCTCAGTCGTGTCCGACTCTTTGCGACCCCATAGACTGTAGCCTACCAGGCTACTCTGTCCATGGGGTTTTCCAGGCAATAGAACTGGAGTGGATTGCCATTTCCTTCTCCAGTGGATCTTCCTGACCCAGGTATCGAATCCGGGTCTCCCGCATTGTAGACAGATGAGCCACCAGGGAAGTCCAAAAATACTGGAGTGGGTAGCCTATCCCTTTTTCAGGGGATCTTCTTGACCCAGTAATCAAACTGGGGTCTCCTGTACTGCAAGTGGATTCTTTAGCAGCTGAGCTACCAGGGAAGCCCCATGCTTGCCATAACCCTTGCCATATTTTCAGTATACAGAAATTTTCTTCAAACGTTTTTACAGCCACATCACAGTATTCCAATGTATGGATGCTCCACATTTTGATCTAGTCAGTGGCTACAGACAGATACTTGTATTCTTTCTAATCTTGTTATTTCAAAACATGCTACAATGAATAACCTTGCACATCATCATTTTGTATACATGCAAGTATGTTGGTAGGACAAATTCCAAAACAGGACCACTGAATCAAAACTATATTTGTCATTCAGAGGAAAAAAGGATGTTTCCTAGGTCTGGGGCTTCAGCATCTAAGTGAATAATAGTGCTATTACTTGAAACGGGGGAAAGGAGGAAAACCATGCTTTAGAGGATAGAAAGGAGTTTCATTTTGAACATATTAAGCTTAAGTTATCTATGGGACATTCAAGGCTACTGGATATAAAAATCTGAGACTCAGGAAAAAGATGGCTGGAGACACAGATCTGAGTATGATCAACTTAAGTATAACAGGAACCTTGGGAATGACTGAGATTATCAAGGAGGAGAGAGAAAGAGAGAAAGAAAGAAAGTGAAGTCGCTCAGTCGTGTCTGACTGTTTGTGACTCCATGGACTGTAGAGCCTGCCAGGCTCCTTTGTCCATGGGATTTTTCAGGCGAGGATACTAGAGTAGGTTGCCATTCCCTTCTCCAGGGAATCTTCCCAACCTCAGGATTGAACCCGGGTCTCCCACACTGCAGGCAGACTCTTTACCATCTGAGCCACCAGGGAAGCCAAGGAGGTAATATAGAGTGATATGAGAAGGCCTAATAATAAGAGAAAATGATGAAGAACATCAATCAGCTCTTTTTTTAAAAAAATTTTTGTTCTTTAAAAAAATGTATTTTTATTTATTTTTAATTGGAGGATGATTGCTTTACAATGTTGTATTGGTTTATGCTGTATAACAATATGATTCAACTATAAACATATATCCCTCCCACCCCACCCCCATCCCAGTCTTCAATCAGCTCTTCCGTGGTCGTCAGGAAGATTTTCCAAACGTGACTAAGGAAGAATGGCTAAAGAAATGTGAACGGTAAGTAGAGGCAGGGTGGGGGTTGGGGGCAGGACAGGCAAATACACTATCAAGGCAGTAAAGGAAAGAATGTTTCAAGAAAGAGTTTAAGGTATCAGTTGATACCCAATAATAATTAGGTTAGATAAGAAGAGTGTACTAGATTGGTCATTTGTATGTTAAAGACATTCAGATGGCAGGATTTCAGCTGGAAATCTAACCATAGATAAGATATCAAAGTCTTTAGTGAATAAATGAAAATGCTCAAGTATTCTGATGATGATATTAAACAGGAAAGAGGAGGTACAAGACTGCTGTGAGCCTCCAAAAAACCTTATTCCTTAACATAGCATAACTTCCTACTCCATAATAAAAAGGTAACAAGATGGAAATAGCAGGAAGGAACAAAGAGAATACCAACCAAACTTTTTCTCTAATATATACAAAGAGATACAATATATATACATTGCTTGGCATGTAATAATCAGTACCTGTTAGATATACAGTGATATTCCCATTCCTTAACTTTTATCATGTGATCTTTATTTACTACTATCCTCAGTTTCCCACAATGAATAGCAACATTCAGTTTAAAAAGAATCTACAACTAGAAAGTGAAAACGCATTTTCTGTAGCTGCCAAAGACACTACTAAACCTTTAGGGCATAATTTTTTTTAAGGTTCCATATTTGTTCCTCGACATAACAAGACTTGTTAGTTCTCATAAAACTCAATATGCCCTGGTAACTTGAGACTTGTCCTATAATGCAATTATATTAAATTAAAATCTAAAAGATCTCCAGAAAAGATAACTTTATAACTTAGTGAAAATATATGTCAAATATCATTATACTTTATGAGTAATATACTAAACAACCATTAATATAAATGGAATTTTAAATGGATCCAGGTTCAAGATTACTTACTTCACTATAATTTGAAGGCAAATAAGGGAGAATAATTATAACAAACATTAAGCACTTAGAGTATGCTCAGCATATTATGTTCAATGAAGTAAAGGTTATTATTGCTTTTCTATTAATAAATGCAAACAAACTTCACAGGAAAAATAATTAAAAGATTTTATAAAATGATACAGAGAGGAAGTATTTATAGTATATTGTGACATATAAGATATAATGACTCATAAATCTAGAAATTGGCCATATGGTCTTATCTCAAAAACTTAGTGATAGACAGGGGCATCTTAAAACCATTTTGCCTTCTTAACATCTTTCAAACACTTTGGGACATAAAAAACATATGATAATAACTTTGTGGTGACAATCTTTAATGCCACAGAAGCTACTTAAAAAGACTTGGGGGACATTTATGATGAAGTTTATTTAATGCAACACAGTATATCTCTTATCATGTACTTGAAGCAGGCAATTATTGGTAAATAAAGAACTGGTTCCAGTTACATCTCTTAAGCTGCCCTGTATTAGTTGCTGCTGCTGCTGCTGCCAAGTCACTTCAGTCGTGTCCGACTCAGTGCGACCCCATAGACGGCACCCCACCAGGCTCCTCCGTCCCTGGGATTCTCCAGGCAAGAACACTCTATTAGTTAGATACTATGAAATCACATGCCTTACAAGGACCAACTACACAAGAAGATTCTACTCATCTCTGTGATGCAATACAGGTATCACCACACTGAAAAAAAAAGGGCATTCTATCTCTAAAACTACATCTGTTTCTCAGAGACTGGTTTGAAATATCTATATTTTATTAATTCTCAATCACAAAATTCACCATTCTCTCTGCCTAAAGCTTTAACAATCACTAAATAATAAATACGTTGACTTTTCTATTATCTTCTCTTAAAACTATGAATAGATTTTACACCTTAAATTTTGCACTTGATTGAAAAAAATCTGGTTTGTCTGGAGTACTTCATTCTGTATTCCAGACAAATCAATTACTAAGAACACATTAAACTGTGAGTAAACTCTATCATTCACTCCGTTAATGTCTTTTTTAGACCTATTGAACTGTTAATTATATTTCAAAGTTTACTTAGCAATGTGAGTTCACATGGAACAGACACATGAGGCAACACTATTACTGGCCAACTCCCCAAATTTTAAGCCATGATGAGCCCCTGTGTATAATTTATTGCAATTCCAATGGTATTTCTCAGACAAAACTTAAATCATTCCATTGGCTTTTTATCAAGAAAGAAAAGAGCTCTTGGTTCTTCTGAAAAACAACTTTACTGAAATGGAATACAAAGAATAAAGCCAAGAAATATCTAATTCATAAACTATGGAAACTCTCAACTTTAGAAAAGAATGCTTCTATAAATCTAACATTCACTCATCTACTGTCATATCTTCTGCATATGCTGCAAATTTCTGACAATTCAAACCATATCACTTCATCTTCTTAAACTGTACATGTTTGACATAATTTTTATCTCTAAGCCAAGGCTTCAACTAAGACAAAACCTCTTTTTATGCCGAATGTAACTTTCTGAGAACTGATATTTATAAAATTTCTCCTTAATAAATTCATAAAATGAGTCTTTTTCTGATTCTGTTAATTATATACTACTAAGCTGAAAAAAATCTACCTTTTTGTAGAAATGACCCATTTTTTAGTAGAAATAATCAATATTCTTCCTTTAGAAAAATAAAAGTAACCATTATTTCTGGTTTGCTAAAACTTACAGGAAAAAAAAGTGCTTTGGTTTGTCTTCTTTTAGAATTAAAATTCTTGGGATCAGACTTAGTTATCTAAGAATGTATATTAAATAATCTATGAAAATACAGTCATTCAGAGTTCAGATTGGGAAATTCAATTATTTGGAAAGTCTCAATGCTAAAAGTTGGCTGCAAGGGTTCCAGTCATTAAAAAATCTCTTTAATATGTGCAAGTTGAGCCCTCCTCAAATTCTCACCTAGACAACTGTGTGCAAAATACGAAAGCAATTTAGAAGAGAAAAACAAATATTGTTAGAGCAAGAGAAAAAATGGTAGTTGACAATAGAGAGAAGAGAAAACTATCAAAATACATAGACAATCTGGAAATACATACCAAAGCATCTGTAGGTGAAAGGATGTGATATCTGAGATTATGGTTCAAAATAGTCCAAGTGTGGGGAGAATCAAATGAGGGGTATAAATGAGACAGGTTTGGTCATTATGGAAGCCAGATGATGGACAAAGAAGGTTTATCATAGTATTCTATGCTTGAAAACTTTGCTAATAAAAAGTAAAACAACAACAAAAAACAAACATGGAATTATAAGCCAACGGTCCCCAAATATTGATTAGTTATCAAAAATCTCCTAAGGGCCTTTTTTTCTGTTCTCATCTCATATGATCTCTCCACAGAATGACAATGCATCACACCTTGCTGTGAAAACTCTATTGTTTCTTGTTTCCCAAAGTTTCTGACTCCTTTCCTCTCAATCCCTTTAGATGTTTCTTCTTTCTTTGCCTGCCTCCAAAGTTTGGAAATCCTCAAAGTTCTGGTCTTTCAAAACTTTACAGACAATTGGAAGGTGTTAACTATAACTAGTGCCGATGACCATCAAATTGCCATTTTCATCACTCAAGGCTTTAGAAGAGTATTTGCAATGCTGTACATTGGACTGTATTCATCACTTGGGCAAATAACAGACCCCTCACATTCACATCCTCTCCTTAGCTTCAGATAAACACCTTCAACTTTGACTGACGTATCCACTGAGATCTCTGACTGGTACCTCAAGTTCAATATATGTTTGAAAAGAAATCCAATTCATAATCTTTTTCTACATTTCTCCACCAAAACCAGTAGTTTTCTCTTATTTCTGCTAATGGAATCCAATCAACCAGGTGTCAAAGTCATGTTTGTCTGGGCCCTCCCTGTCTTCATATACTTTCAATTCTATTCCTTCCTGCTATTGCTACTTCTGTAAGATGGCATCTGCTCTCATTACCTCTTTGCTGAGACTACTGCCAAGCCTTCCTAACTGGTTTTCTTTCCTCTTCTATCTTCTTATTTCAATCATTTGCATAGACTTGCCAGATAAGTATCCCTGAAGACTATCTCTGAAGATTTCATTCCTCTGCTCAAAAATCTTTGGATTCCCTTTGCCTAGTAAATAAATCTAAATTCTCTAACTAGATAGTCAACGCCCCTTATATTACCTATGCTCCAGTGAAACTGAACCTGAAGGCATTTTATTTATCCCTTCGTGAAGACAAGGTACCCTTTCCCTTCTGTTAGCTACTGGAGCTAATTTAATGCAGGCCTTACCTCCTTCCAAAGGCTGGCTGTTTGAGAACAGGGACCATATCTTGGTACCTCCCCATAGAAAAGAACACAGTAGTGTTTGTGAAAGAAGGAAAAAAAGACTTCAGAATAATGCCAAAACAGTTTTTCAATTCTCTTTCCTGCAGAGGTAGTCTTTCAGAATGTGTACATAAAAATAGCATCTATTTATTACCTGTTATTACATTTATATCTGGGTATTGGCTTTCACACAGACCAACAGCTTTGCTATCCCTCTCAAAAGCCTCTCGAAGTTCTTTCTTGACTGCTGCCGAGCCACATAATCGGTATAGGCCTACTACCTAGAAATAAAATTATCGCCACGTTATGGTAAATAGGATAAAGAGAAAATATAATAGTACAGTATGTATAAATCACATGACTTTGGCAATCTTATATATTCTGATGGCATTTAACTAAAAACATCTCAAACATAAGCTTCTGAAGTCTCACCACAGACTATACTGAGTGTAGTTACACAGTTTAATACAAATTTTATATTCTTTCATTTAAATTCAAACGATATACCTGTAGTGCTAGCTATAGTATCTTAAGCAAATACACAGTCCCTTCCCTTTAATTTTATACACGCAGCCAGTATCTCCATGGGTGCCCTTTTACATCTTTTGCTCCAGATGGAAGAAATACAGCACAACAGCTAATCAAAGATTTTGGATAAACAAAGCCCCACACTGTCACTCTTTGCTTGGTGAATTTGGGCAAGTTTTTTAATTTGTTTAATACTCAGTTTATTTTTAAAAGCTATAAACTCAGTTTTTTTTTTAAAGTATATATTTTAAATAAGGTTCCAGGAAACTATTTCTGTAAAGTTATCTTCTAAAGTTTCTTGGGAAGAAATGAAAACAAATCTAGCATTTTTTAAACTTATCAAATGAATTGATTATAAAGCACTGAAGGAAATTCAGTGGAAATAATATATTAAAGGGGAAAATAAAACTTCTAGTTCAAAATGTATTTACGATGCAAAGACACCACTCAATCTCCCTTCAATCTACATTAAAAAGATTTGTTTTTTAAATATTGTTAGTTCAATATAAATTCACTAAGAGGAAATCAACATGGTATCTTAAAGAGAAAACAGGCCTGATTAAGCAACTGGGGCCTTTTAAAAGAAAAAATCTTCACGAAAATTGAGGAAAGTGGTCGTCATCTATACTTCTACATCAAAGACTATTTAGGAAGTTCAGTCACCTTGAATTGAAAGACTGGATAAAGATATTACTTCAAGACAGAAATAAAGTGAAAACACACAATGCGATCCCCAGGGATCTGAACTAGAAATCACTTAAAAATATTAAAAATGATCTAGACGAAGAAAGCAAATGAAATTTACAGGTTTACTTATGACATTAACCTCTTTTGAATTATTAAATAACTGATAGACTACACTACAAAAAGTGGGTCGTAATATAGGAAAGTGTCAGTAATGGATCCACGGAAATGTTATCCAAAATATTTGCGATGACAAGCACTCAGTATTAATTGAAAGATAGTAGAGAATCTACAACTATTTCTAAGAGAAGGTAGTTCAAGGTGCTGCTGAATTCGAAAGGATCAACAGGATATAGGAAACCAAGGAATGTATTAGGAATAAAATTCAAATGTCCTATTCTTGGGGGTCGCAAAGAGTCGGACACGACTGAATGACTTCACTTCACTTCACTTCATTCTTCTCCACATTCATGGTATATTCACATTAACAATAGCAGGTGTTAGTTACAACATCAAGAGAAAAAAAAAATCAGAATGGCAAATGATCCAAAAAATGAAACTAAAATATTAAACAGGATCAAAGGAAACACTACAACATTAGAAGAAACCAACTTGAGTAGAGCCCTTCTAGTGTAAGCAAACTTAAAGTGTCACAAAAATCTCATAAAGATGTATCCTCTTAAGCTTGAGAAAGATGAACGTAGAACAAATTAAAGAAAGTAATACTTCAATAGCAAGTGATAATTTAAAGGAATGTATTATCCCAAAAGCTGATATTACAAACGTAGTTTTTAAAAGTGAATAAAAGAAGGAAGATATACTATACATACACCAGGGAGGAATATTTTAGGATGTATTCCTTAACTTCAGAGGCTGATTTCCTGAATCAAACACTTGAAGTACATGCTTGATGCCTCTAGTAAGGACAGAATCTAAACTGGACGGACCATGAATATGATTTCTATACTAATCTTTTCCCACTTGAAGCAGGAGATGCATGATAATAGCCTTCCAAGCATTTGGAAAAATATCACAAACTATTTTTGTATGATTATCGAAACCTGATTGTCATGGTTTAAAAAAAAAAGGAATACTGACTAGAAAGGTAAACAAAATTTAAGCAGTATGCTGGTTCATAAAACACAAGCACATATCAGCCTCTTTCTGTGTGTGTATTGGGGTGGAACAGGGAGAAGCAAAAGAGAAAAAACAAGAAAAGGTGTTTAAAAAGAACTGTTTCAAACATACAACTGTAAATCTTACTTTTTATTTCACAGGAAATAATTCCTTATTAAAATAAATCTTTCTAAACCTTATAGAAATAAAAAGCATTCCTAAAAAATATTTTCTTGGCATTTAAAATCACTTACAACAGTCTTATCTACTTGCTCTTTATGAAATATTTTCAGAAAATAGACTGTAAAAGTATAGCGCTATTTGAGTTACTTATGGGGCATCCCTGGTGGCTCAGATGGTAAAGAATCTGCTTGCAATGCAGGAGACCGGGGTTCAATCCCTGAGTCAGAAATGTCCCCTAGACGAGGAAATAGCTACCCACTCCAGTATTCTTGCCTGGAGAATTCCATGGACAGGTTACATTTCATGGGGTCTCAGAGTCAGACACTACTGAGCAACTAACACACATTTTAATGTACGATTGTAAAAGACTTTAGCTTTATTTAAAGCCTGCCTAACTTCTGGCTTCTCTATATGCTCCCTGGGAAAAAATATGGAGGGAAAATAACACCCTTAAGAAAAGAGTAACTGGACCAAAAGCTGGATTTTAAAGGCCTCACTTCCATCCAGACAACACAAACTCAACTTGATAGAATCACATATCTGAAAGAGGTTTCAAAAATTCAAATGTCCTACCTCTCTGCTTCAGAAAGTTACTACATCTATTTTATTAATATAAGCAGAAGACTCACAGAGATTAAGTGACTTGCCCAACATCATACAACAATGGATGAGAAACCAGAATCTAAGTTACCTGTATCTTTATACCAAACTCCATTAAGTTAGGAGGTTTCTATAGTTTCCATGTTAAATTCAATGTAGGTTATTTAACATTTGCTTCTATATTCTTCTAAGGAAATCATATTTCAGATTTTATTGTATTCATCCTTGACATTTTTGATCAATGTTATAAATTCTGATAGCACTAAAGCAAAATACTTCAGTAATGATTCTAAGACTTATTTTGTATTGCAAAAGATTATAAATAATTACTTGTACCTCATATTAATATCCTCAGTGATACACTGCTTCTCATTGTCATTCTACAAGTATTAATGAAAATAAAGATAAGGTCTGGTGGTGGTGGTTTAGTCACTAATTCGTGTCCAACTCTTGCAACCCCATGAACTATAGCCCATCATGCTTCTCTGTCCATGAGATTTCCAAGAAAAGAATACTGGAGTAGGTTGCCATTTCCTTCTCTAGGGTATCTTCCCAACCCAGGGTTCGAACCAGAGTCTCCTGTATCTCCTGCATTTGGCAGGTGGATTCTTTACAGACTGAACCACTAGGAAATCCCAAAAAATAAGGTCTACCAACTGGTTCACATTTACATAAAAGTGAAAGTATCAGTCATGTCCGACTCTTTATGACCACATGGACTAAGGTTCACCAGGCTCCTTTGTCCGTGGAATTCTCCAGGTAAGAATAGTGAAGCGGGTTGCCATTTCCTTCTCCAGGGAAACTTCCCGACCCAGGGATCGAACCCAGGTCTCCTGTATTACAGGCAGATTCTTTACCATCCGAACCTCCAGGGAAGCCCATCTTGTTCCAAATAACACCAGGTTTTTTGTTTGTTCTAATGAATTGCTTTTACCTTCTTTAAAAGGAAAAGAGAATGAGATGTGCTTTTATTAGTAGGACTTCTCCTTATCCACCATGCTATCCCAAAGGTAAGACATAGATAAGCTTACGCTTTCCAAAGCCTGAAACTAAGGGAGAACAGGAAATAAGGGCAGGGAGTTAATTTTTGGAGTGAAACAGGGTTATAAGATTCTCTGTTGAACTCTCTATCAAGGGAAAGTCAAACCATGCAGAAACATTCCTTAAATGAATTAGTCTTAGTCCATGTTATTAGCTCTGGCTTTTCCTAGGAATGTCACTGTAAAATGCCATATCTTCATCTCAAAGTATCCATGCAGCCCTGCATCAAACATAAAGAACCATCTAGCATGCTTTCAATCATTGACAACACAGGTTAAGGCATAAATTATATCCTAAACAGTAATGTAATAAAAATAAAGAATAGGAATGAGAAAAAGTCTAAATTAGATTTTTTACACTTACCTTGAACTCCTTCTCCTAAGACTTACTATAAATAAATTGAATTATTTACTCAAATAGATAGATAAGGGGGCAATAGAGAAACACAGTAAAATAATACCTGACAGCCTCTCTTTTCAATTTCCATAATACATTTCTGAATCAGGAGTGGTACCATCAAGCCTATATTTTCTTTCTCTACAACTTTTCTAATATCAACGCCAAATATTACTGGTTCTCGATTTATATCTAGCCCATGAAGTGAATTCTCCCACTGTTCCAGAAGAGTCACTTTCACGTAAATAAGTCCTCTAGGTTCAAGTTTGACAGCCAGTTGATGTGTCTTTGTCACTCGGAATAAGGTGGGAAGAACAACAGTTCCATGACAACACACTCGGTTTTTTCTTGGAGTGGGTTCCCAACTAAACACTACTAATTTCAAATGCTGTGCATTTTCAATTTCTATGTTGAAAGTGTGGTCCATGTCTAAAAACGTTGTTCGACACGTGAGCAAAGCTGTTCTGGCTTTGTTCACTGAATCTACCTGAATTGCACAAAAGACATCTTTTGAGTCTATCCGAGGTGGTTTTAAATCCTCAGCACCATAGAAGTGCACGCTCATGAGCCCAGATATGTACTGTGAACACTTAGGTTGATCAGAAAAACTGTAATGTCTAAAAGCATCAATGTCTATTTCATTCTTGCTGCCGCTATTTGGAATTATGTCTTTTCCTTTTGCAAATTTGTTTTCAGATCCATATTTGCTAGATTTGGCTATCAGTTCAGGTGAATCTCCATCACTGAGGTAACCACCTTTGCAGGAATACTTAGAACTCATGGAGGTTTTCTTCTGATAGCTGGGCTGAGAAGACACACTGGTATCAAGATGGTACCGACTTATCACATTCCTCTTAGCAGCTGTGGTTGTATTCCCAGAAGGTAGAATAACAGCATGATGAATCTCTTGACAGTTACATTTAGACAAAGAAGGAGTATTATCTGGACTGTTTACATAATTCAAGGTTCCTTTAACACTCAGTTTTCGGCTAAGTTCTGGCAACTTTTTCATTTTCATGGAAAGTTTCCTCACAGTTCGTGGAGATTTTATTTTATCTGGGAAAGACCAATTCATTGAACTGCCTTTTTTCACTGGGCTAGGGCTTGGTGAAGACGGTTCCATAACTCCCAAATCAGTCTTGTTTGTAGCAGCTACACTCCCAGGACCTTGGAAAAAAAAAAGTGATATGTTTCGATTTCTTTTTACTTTATAAACCACAAATTTAACAAGCTCTCATATGGACAGAAATTCTTCCGATTCATCTTAACGGTGAGGTTTAGTCAAAAGTTTAGCTGAATTCCCATTACCAAGTTTAAGCAGAATATCAAGATCTACAAAAGGCTTATGGTGGGAAGAAACATCTCCCTCTTCATCTGCTTTTATATTCTGAAGGTTTGGAAGAAAGGTAATATAGGTTCCTTTTAAATCTTTCCCACTGCAAAATACTTATAACTGTAAACAGTGGATATCAAAGAAAACTAGGAATGTTTTCTATTTTAATATGTTTACCAATTTTCACATTTCCTACTTTAATATATTTATTTAAAAATTTCACCTAATATGAGAATGATTGATAAAATGTATTTTTTTATAATTTTCAGTTTCTATAAAGAATAAAGTGTTAAGATGCTTTCAATTTTTTCTCCACAAAAATTGCTTTATTTTTTTCTGAATGTCAAAGTTACTCAGGCTTACAATAAAAAGTTCTTCTAAAAATTTAAAAAGCACAAATAAATAACAGTCCATATCACCAAAAGATTAATCATTGTAAAACTGTACTATGAGGAGATTAATCATGGTAATATAGCAGTGAAAATTATACTAAAAGTAGCTTCTATTACTATTATTAAATAATATTTATTATTAAAAATAATACCAGTCAACTTTTACTGAGCTAGACAAAGTATGAAAACTTAATTTAATAATTAGTATGCATAGAACCTCATTTAACTCTCATAATAACCTTATGAGTTAAGATACCATTCTCCAGATGAGGAAACTGATGCATGAGCTGTCTAATTTGTCTAAAATCACAAATCTGATAAGTGGAAGAATAAGGACTCATATCTGAAAACGGGCTTTCAGAATCTGTGCCCTAAAATACTATACTTGCAGTCTCTCCATCTTTTTTAAACATTTTTCTGTCCATACATATACATCAAACTGACTTTCTAAGATCTTTTTTTCAACTATTATTAAGAAGTTAAAGCATTCCACTTAAGCTTAAACTTTTAATTCCCAGTTTAAAACAAAAGAAAGGATGTAAAGGCTAATCAATTTCATTTAAAAATATGAATATTTCCTAGTTAGTTTTCAAATTAATGGAGCAAATTGAAAGTAGCTTCTAAAATATATAAATTTAAACTGTGCTTTTAAAGAAAAACATAGTATTATCCCAACTGTTTAANCAAAAGAAAGGATGTAAAGGCTAATCAATTTCATTTAAAAATATGAATATTTCCTAGTTAGTTTTCAAATTAATGGAGCAAATTGAAAGTAGCTTCTAAAATATATAAATTTAAACTGTGCTTTTAAAGAAAAACATAGTATTATCCCAACTGTTTAACATTTAAATTAATTCTTCATACTTTATCTAATTATTCCTTATAAAGATCTTTAATGACCCTAGTACCAGAGGCTACTCTATGTAGTACATTTGACAATTAAAATGAAAAAAGTGTTTATTCATTTAAAAAAATCAATAGATTAAATGACCTTTCTTCAAAATATTAAAATAGTCTAAATAGTCCTCTCTCCATCCTTCTTTATGTGTCCTATTGACAAAATAGCTTCTTTATAGAGAAAGGACTATTTTAAGTATGCCTGTTGGGCTTCTCTGGTACGTAACTAATAAGAAATGGAGTGTTTAATAAACTAGACAAAGCATTCCCTTATACTGTAAACTGCAGTACAATTCTACTGGTTTACTGGTCTAAAATAGTCTACAGTAATCAGAGTCTTGCTGAGGCATACAATCTACTTATTTTGTCATGGCCTAAGGAAGCTACCCAGTATACAAAATTGTTCTAGGGTTTATTAAATAAAGAGTAAATGCAAGACTGAACTTATTGAAACAAAAAAACTTTGTTTTTATAAAATCTAAGAGCTGAAATATGACGAACCAAGTTCAACATTCACTTAAAATTAAACCACAGTTATACTAATCAAATCACAGATTAGCTATAGCTTATAAAGAAAGAAAAGAAAAGTGAAGTCGCTCAGTCATGGCCACCTCTTTGCAACCCCATGGACAGTAGCCTGCACCAGGCTCCTCTGTTGATGGGACTTTATAGGAAAAGCAAAAAAGGAAAACTCTTTCAATATAAGTTTATGAACCAGACTAGAGTCAACTGAAACTGGCACATTCCCTTCAGCACCTAGAACAGTAAATGGCACATAGCAGGAACTAAATGTTTATTGAATAATTGAATTAACTAATTGTTAGTTGCCTGTAAACTATAAACTTTTTAGGAAATACAATGTAGAAATTATCTATAATAGTTACCAGCTGTAAAGATCAAGTAAAGATACTATTAATAGTAATCAATCTTAATGAAACAAAACAGATCATGATAAAAATCACCATAGTAGTAGTGGAAACATTCTATTAACATCTAACAATAAGGAAACAGTCAAATAGGGCACATCAACTCAATTAAATACTATAAAAATTGAGGAACAATAACATTAATCAACACGTAAGAATGGGGCTTCCCTCGTAGTTCAGTCGGTAAAGAATCTGCCTGCAATGCAGGAGAGCCAGGTTCGATTCCTGGGTCAGGAAGATCCCGTGGAAAAGAAAATGGCAACCCACTCCAGTATTCTTGCCTGGAGAATCCCACAGACAGAGAAGTCTGGCAGGCTACAGTCCATGGGGTCGCAAGAGTCGGACATGACTTAGAGACTAAACCACCACCAAATGTAAGAATACAGAGTACAGATAATAAGTGAAATCAGCAAAACCCAAAAATAGTCCACTATGACAGCAACTAGATGAAAGGTACATATATATCCAAAAGTTAATAGGCAAAAAACAGTCATATTTGTGTCAGGATGATCATAAAACTGTCATTAAAAATACTTGCTGCTACTGCTAAGTCACTTCAGTCATGTCTGACTCTGTGCGACCCCATAGACAGCAGCCCACCAGGCTCCCCCATCCCTGGGATTCTCCAAGCAAGAACAGTGGAGTGGGTTGCCATTTCCCTCTCCAATGCATGAAAGTGAAAAGTGAAAGTGAAGTCGCTCTGTTGTGTCCAACCCTCAGCGACCCCATGGACTGCAGCCTTCGAGGCTCCTCCGTCCATGGGATTTTCCAGGCAAGAGTACTGGAGTAGGGTGCCATTGCCTTCTCCCAAAAATACTTGAGCTTTCCTATTTCTTAATCAACACATTATTTTGAAATTTAACCATTCTCTCTGGATATTTCTCAACAGATTTTTGCCAGTGTTGCTAAAGAAAACATTATCACTTTAGGTAAATAATCTTTCTGATCATATTAAAACAACAAAAAAGATTATATAAATAAATTGTCTAAATATCTCCTCTGGTCAACATAGGAATGTACTTGTTATAACAGTAAGCTTAAGAGAAGAATAACAGTAAGAAAGGAGACATAATTGACATCCTTCTGTACTTTCAAATTTGGGTAGTTGTTTTTGTTTTTTCGGTAATGTCTATCCTCTTAACAGATTCACAATTTGCGACAAACATAAAATAATAAAGTTTAAAGACAGTAACTTAAAGTGTATCTCACTTGACATAGACTGACTTTCTAACACTGCTCTTATACTTAATGCCCTCTTGCCTTTTCTGCACCATTTCACACCCATCACGATCTGTCTGCACTTCTCCTGGAAGCTTTCCTCATCACTCCACCTGGATCTCAACCTGTGTTTCAAAGTATTATTTTATATACCATTTATTACTCTTCCCATCCACATTACAAAAGAAACACACAGTCACTGTGGAAAATCAGTTTACACTTAGATAGGCACACACACACACAATTTTAATCCCAACACTGGGGGTTGGGGGTGGGGGAGTCAGGTATTAACATTTCCAGTATAGCTTTTCATTGTTTCTTTCAAAATTAATATCATATACTTCACGCTGTTTTTTAACTTTTTTTTTCTTATCAATGTAACATTTACTCCTTCTCCTCACATCCCTGAGAAAAGGATCCAGACGCAAGTAGTTTATTTGTAAAGTAAAAAAATATCAGCAAGAAAGTGAGAAAATTCAGGAGAAAATTCAAGGTGAATTATCAAGCCTGCTACCACTAAGGGTAACTAGAGCTTAATTTCATGAGAAAACTGGGAAAAAATGTAGAATTATCCCAACAAGGGTGGAGAGAGCTCCTGTCAATCGGGAGTTGAAGGGCACTCTCAGGCCGACCTGCAGGAGACTCCCTAACATTTTGGAAGGAGTCCTCCAAGTAGAGATGCAGATACTGATGTTTGGTAGTAGGCTGCCACCATTTAAATAAATAACAATACCCAATGTATATGGACAAGTACTAACAACACCTGCTATACTCCACATAGTTGAATATTCTGTAGCATTTGAAATTTTCTAAATTAAAATGCCTTGATATAAAATACAACTGCTTTCTAAACAACACTTAATAATTGCAACTAAAAGTGTTTAGGGTTTCCCTTATAGCTCAGTTGGTAAAGAATCCGCCTGCAATGCATGAGACCCTGGTATGATCCCTGGGTTGGGAAGATCCACTGGAGAAGGGATAGGCTACCCACTCTAGTATTCTTGGGCTTCCCTTGTGGCTCAGCTGGTAAAGAATCTGCCTGCAATGTGAGAGATCTGGGTTCAATCCCTGGGTTGGGAATATCCCCTAGAGAAGGAAAAGGCTACCCATTCCAGGATTCTGCCCTGGTCTCAAAGAGTCAGACACGACTGAGCGAATTTCACTTCACTTCAAAAGTGCTTATGCTCTGTTTTCTAGGTACTACATCTGGGACTAAATTTAAAAAGAAACACAACAGAAATCAAAAAATAAAACCATTAGGTTGAACTGAATGAAATATCAGGATTTTTTCAAGTCAAAAGCTGTTAAATATTGGCAATTTCATATGGTTCAACCTAATATATATTCAGTTACTTCCTTTCTGGATTCCGTATCTATTGTAGCACCTATTTGCAAAATATTTACTTTCACCTCTGGTCTCTTTTTCTCTTCTTCTTTTCCTTTGTTTCTGAGGAAATGTAGGCACAAAAGTGAAAACTAATGACTCCTAGTATACTGAAGATAGAAGTTTTCACCTGTGGCCAGGCTAGGTGTGAATCAATGAACACATGAATGAAGCAAAGCAAGACATACATAAAGAATACATCTTTTCCAGTCCCCATGACTCCATTCTTTCAACTAAGGGAAAAGTGATTACTGCCTCGATGGACAGACATTATTAAACCACAGCATACACACTAAAAGTTGGTGTAGGATTCCAGCTCCTTCACCCCTTACGAAACCAAGTCTGTGATAGGAATAATTAAACCAGCATGTACATAAAAGTGTTTATAAATCTTTTTGAGTTTTAGTTTCATGAAAATACACTCACATTGTAAGGAAAGGTTCAAGGCTACAATAAACATCTATACTTAGTTTTAGATACTGCCAAAGAATTGAAAATGAAAGAAGAAATGGCAGACATATGATCATCTTTACCTGAAAAAGGAGATTTCAACATGGGACTGTCCTCTAGAATTATACGTTCTTGCATCTTGCGTCTATGCCTTTGCTTGTACTGCTGCACAAACTCTGTGGGACAGATGGAGTCTACAGGATTTATCTCGTTTGACTGTGCGGTCTGAACATCACCTGTGTGTTCAGAAGAGCAAAGCAAGTCTTCAGTGCACTGCTCTGCTCTCATTAGGTTCCTGCCAGATAGAACTCTCAGACTGACATCAGGGAACTTCAGAACAGCAGAGTCTGTCTCACCAAGACTCAAGGCACTTGAAATACCAAAGTCATCATCCTCAGGAATGGGGTTGTACCATATTTCTCCTTCATCATCTGCATCATTTTCCTCATTGAAGTCTAATGAACAGTTTCCTGATAATGAAGAATTTGTAGCATTACACACCATATATGTACAGTATTCTTCAGATGATTTGAGAAAAGGTTGTGACAGCTGGTGTTTAGGTAGAGAAGTAGGTGAAACAGATAAATGACTTATATCTTGGCATTTCCTGTTTTCTTCTTCCAAATTAAAAGATCTCAGAGTACTCTGGTATAGCCAATTGCGTTTCTTTGACACAGTGATGCTGTTAAGTGGCTTATGACCCCTGAAGCCAGTATTATCCTTCAGATCCTTAAGTTCGTTTCTCTTCATTGAAGACTCACAGACATTTTCAAATAAATCTGTTTCAAATAAAAAAAGAAGATAGAATATAATACCTCGCATACCAAGAAAGACATGTCACTTAAGACCAGTTATTAAAATACTGTTTTAAAAAAGATAAAAAGAAAAAAAAGTGTAATATTAATCATATTCAGAGACTAAACCTAAATAAGAAAAGCTCTGGATTTTCCACCTAAACATGATTTCTATTATTTAGTTATCAGTTACCGTAAGAATTCTTAAGAAAAACGATAAACAAACTCTGAAACCACCTTTATAAATAGCATAGGGCTAAAACAGCTTTATCCTAAGCAAAATATGTTTTATAAAAAGCTTGTATAGAATGCTTGGTACACAGCATGCGTTTAATTAATATGAGTAACTTTCAACTCACTACTACAAGAACTTTAGAAACTACAAAGTAATATTATTATCTATTCACAGAAAGATTAATAATATCTTTTAAAAATAAATCTATAGATTGAATAAATCTTTCAAAATAAATGTACCTCATTTATTACTGTCTTACTGATTATTGAAATTTCAAAATAACATTTGTTTCTAATCTCATAATGAAGTAGCAACTCATAAAGAGTTTAAGTTCTAAATATCTATAGCAAAAATAAAAATTAAAAATCCATAAGAAGGCCCTTGATTAGGGCTAAGTATCCTGTCTCACAATAAACACAACACAGCTATATTACTGATAGGCACAAGCTTAAGTAGCAAGAATACAAGAATGAACAAAATGGTCCCTGCCCTTAAGGAATTCATAGCCCAGTGTAAAACATGAAATACTTAGATATGTGCATGTATTAATATAATGGATAAGACTCTAAAAATGTATAACATCAATTCCATATAAAGGGGAAATTTTCTACACTTCCAAAAAGTTACATAAAGCCGGCTTCAGTGACAGTCAATAAACTAAATATATATTGTAATGCTAATTTACTATGCATAAATAATTAAAACCATATTTCTAATTTTAAGATCATGCCGAGTTTGTAAACTATGATCTGCGCTGCTTTGAGTGCGTATACGGTTGATTCATTTTAGTATTACAGCCAGTAAAATGTAGTAGTCTAGTAACAGAGAGTGATAAAAACACATTAAACTTTGAGGAGCTTAACAACAACCAAAAAATTAGGTTCATGTATAATAAAGGTTTTCAGTAACTGCCGTTCTACTGAAAAAAATCATTTGAAAATGTAAATTTGCCCTTTTTATAACCCTAAATGTTACCTTATCAAGCAGATTAATTTAAAAACAAAACAAAGCCTTAAACACAAACTGGGCTTCAAGTCCAATTAGTTCCAGAGGCAAGAATAGAGGAACAGACTGAGAAGGGAAGAAATCTCCCATGAATGCCTACTATGTCAGATATTTATTTACTCAAGAAATATTTACTGAGTGCCTATTATGTGGCAGGAACAAGAGATAAAGCAATAAGAAGCCCTTAACCTCCTTTCACCCACCACAGTAATCCTGAGACTGGTTGAATTAGTTCCATAAGCTTCAAACATATGAGGAATATGGTCAAGGTGCTAGCCCTAGGATTCAAACTTAAGTTGCAGAGTACATCATGAGAAATGCTGGGCTGGAAGAAACACAAGCTGGAATCAAGACTGCTGGGAGAAATATCAATAACCTCAGATATGCAGATGACACCACCCTTACAGCAGAAAGTGAAGAGGAACTAAAAAGCCTCTTGATGAAAGTGAAAGAGGAGAGTGAAAAAGTTGGCTTAAAGCTCAACATTCAGAAAACAAAGATCATGGCATCTGGTCCTATCACTTCATGGCAAATAGATGGGGAACCAGTGGCTGACTTTATTTTTGGGGCTCCAAAATCACTGCAGGTGGTGACTGCAGCCATGAAATTAAAAGATGCTTACTCCTTGGAAGGAAAGTTATGACCGATGAGCATATCCAAAAGCAGAGACATTACTTTGCCAACAAATCATGCTCTGACCTGTCTCCCCCACAGCATGCCAGCTACTAAAAGTAGGGAAGTAGGTGACCCTCTCTGAATATGATGATAGTATCAACCCAATTAACCTTATAGGGTGGCTCCTAGGATTAAGTAAGGTAATGTTTAAAATACTTTGAAACTATATAGTACTACTCAGAAAAGTCAAGTAACTTGCCTGAGATCACCTATTGGTAAATGGAAGAGGCAGCACTCAAACTGATTACAAAGTCTACAGGAGTACACCTGGACTACTACTAAAGGATACCTACCTCCACTCTCCCAGAATCTAATATGCAAACATTTAATAGATATTCAATAAATATCTTGAGTTGATTTAATTTACTTTGATCAATGAAACCTGAAGATTCAAGAGTTTGGTTCTGTCTCCTTTACACTTAAAATTAACAACAGTCCTGGACCTGTATCCAGAAAAGAGGAAAACTCTAATTCAAAAAGAAATATGCAGCTTCATTTTCATAGTAGCACTATTTACAATAGCCAAGATATGGAAGCAATCTAAGTGTCCATTGACAGATGAATGGATGGGGAAGATGTGATGCATACATATGCAATAGAATATTACTTAGCCATAAAAAGAATGAAATAATGCCACTTGTGGCAACATGGATGGACCTTTAGATTATCATACTAAGTGAAATAAGTCTAACAAATATAATATGCTACCGCTTATATGTGGAATCTAAAAAAATGATACAGGGACTTCCCTGGTGGTCGAGTGGTTAAGAATCTGCCTGCCAATGCAGGGGACATGGCTTCAATCCCTGGTCCAGGAAGATCCCACATGTCCTGGAGCAACTAAGTCCATATGTAGGCTTATGAAGAGAAGTCCACACTCACTGCAACTCGAGAAAGCCCACAGGCAGCAACGAAGACCCAGCACAGCCAAAAATAAAAAAAATTTTAAATAAAAAACAATTTTTAAATGATACAAATGAACTTTTATTTCTAAAACAGAAATAGACTCACAGACACAAACTTATGATTACCAAAGGGGAAGGAGAGTTGGGATAAATTAGGAGTTTGCAATTCTGGCCAGAGAGTGATCTGCAATGATCTGAAGTTGAGAAAGATAGCTTTAAGGAACACTGGGAATTGAACTAGAGGGCACCACTATAGGAGCACTTCTTTATTCTATTCATCTTTTCCTCTGTGCCTTTTTCGTCTTTTCCTCTCTTATGCCTCCTCCTCACTTTCAGAGAACTAAAAACAGTCTCAAAGTTCCCTTCTCTACTTTTGTATCCCCAAAGCTAGCATATAGCATTTTTCTTAAGAGTTTTTATTGCTCCTAAAGTGGTGTCCTCTAGTTCAATTCCCAGTGTTCCTTAAGGCTGTCTTTCTCAACTTCAGATCACTATCCAGCCAGAATCTTAATGACTTGGGACAAGGCAATATTTTCACAAAGCTTGCTTGCCTTTCTCTTGGTAACAGCTAAGTGCCAGGCATTGTACAAAATGGATTATCTTTTTTCATCTTCACAGCAACCTGAAGACTGGGGCTATGCAAGGTCGAGTAACTTGTCCAAAGTCATAAGCCTGGTAAGTGGTAGATTTGATCAGAAACCCAAAATCTCTATTCTACTAGCCATTACATTATATGGCCTCCTATCTTGCTGATTCTAAAATCTTTTACTTTTATTGGTGCAAGGCAAGACCAACACAGAGAGAACTGCTTATACTTGTCATAGATAAGTATTAAGTATAAATTCATGCTTACAAAACTGAAGCAGAGAGATTTCCCTGGTGGTCCAGTGGTTAAGAATCCACCTGCCAATGCAGGGGACACGGGTTTGATCCTTGGTCTGGGAAGATCTCACATGCCGAAGAGCAACTAAGACCATGGGCCATAACTATTGAGCCCTCATGCTGCAACTACTGAAGTGTGTGAGCCTAGAGTCTGTGCTCCACAACAAGAGAAGCCACCACAATGAAAAAGCTGCTCACCACAAGTACAACAGCAAAGACCCAGCACAGCCAAAAAAAAAAAAAAAACTGAAGCAGAAAGAGCTCAACTGCTTTGCTCTAATAAAGGGGTTAGTATAAGTATCAACTGCCAGAATAAAGTAGAATGCTTTTTCAAAACATTTAACAAAATATCAAGATAGGTGATTGGAGGTGCCGAGAATTACAGAGCCTTACTATTCTAAAAATGTATACCAAATTACATCTATACTGGCAGTTTGTTAAAATGTAGAACCTCAAGGTCCCACCCTCACACATATTAAACCTTCATTTTAACAACCAATAGTCTTAGAGATTCTCAAAACATTAAGCACCATTTAGAAATATAGGACTTTCAAAAAGCAACACAACACTGTTTTCTGCTGAATTTGTAATTCTCAGTGTTTTCCTGCCACCAGCAACTCTGATGTTTTATGGCACTCTTCCCAAAACAAAAAAACAGAAACTAAAACATGGACCTGCTTGCTTCTGGGGCCACGACAGGCAGAATTTCTAACAGAAGGATTTAGATGTAGAAGATAGACAAAAATTACTTGCCTGCATAGTTTTACAAGTCTTGAAAGGGCTAATGCATGAAAGAATTTATTGGAAAAACCCATAAAGAAAATATAAAGTTACAAAAATGGAGCTACATGTATTTCAGAAAACAGAATTAGTAGGAATCTGCATTGTGTCAACTTCAATTTAAGATATAATGCATAAGATCATACCAGCTATTTAATATTACCTGTTACCTGCCCTAATTTTTCTTCTTTCACAGATCACGGAACAAGTAGAGTCAAAGTAGGCTAATTGTTTTTCAAAGCAGTAAAAGGCCAAGCTAGCTCAACTTGGTGCTCAACTTGGAAAATAAACTTTTCCATTTATTTATGAGTACTATCTGCTAATTAAATTTATAAAGACTTATAATGAAGTATAGTCGGTAAATATATTTAAATTCCTTTTTACAGCTTGCAGAAATTTAACAGTATTTACTATGGAATGACTTTAGATTTCTCAATTAATCATCTCAACTAGTAACAAACTGGCCAATCTGTGAACACTACATTCTGCATCAAATCACTGGCAGCATTATAGTATCAAAAATTTTAATGATTCTTAATAGGAGCCAGAAATCAAAACAGAAAACCACTTTGGCTTCCATTTGTCATATGGTCTCAAAAATTTCCAAAACATCTATGTAGACTAGGTATCTCTAATCCCCTATATAGTTGTTCCGTGTTATAAATTCTAACTAAAACTGTATTTTGAAAGAAAATATCCTCACAAATCATAATGTATAGCAAAATGTGATAGAAACCTTTAGGCTATTTAACATCTTTATACAATCAAGAATGTACTGCTTCATCAGGACTGCCTAGTTAATTTTTTAGAAAACATAATTAAAAACAGAATCCAAGTAACCAATTTGAACTAATTAAAGGTAAAAGTGTAAAGTGGATATAGCAACTGATTCTATTCTAGGAGTCCCTCAACTTTTTTGCTACTTTGAGGAAATTACTTATTTCCCATCTCCTCAATCCAAGCAATTTAAGAGAATTAATTAGATCAAACCTCTAAGGAAATTTAGAGTCCCTTTGCTTGTGTGTGCACTCAGTCACTCAGTCATCCGACTCTTTGAGATCCCATGGATTTCTCCAGGCAAGAATACTGGAGTGGGTGTCATTTCCTCCTCCAGGGGATCTTCCCGACCCAGGGATGTAATCCAGGTTTCTTGAACTGAAGGCAGTTTTCTTAACACTGAGACACCGGGGAAGCCCATAAAGTTCCTTTGACCTTATATAAATAGGGATTTTGGAATTATAAAGACTTGAGTTTGAATCCACATAATAGTTTGGACCTATATACTAATATACACAAACCATATACTAGTTTAAGTAACCTTGGGCAAAGTACTTAACCTCTTTTCTTTTGCTGTTGCTGTTCAATAATAGCTGTCATTCCTTCACGTTGGGGGGAGGGTGGTGAGGGGATGGAGGTGTAATAAAGATTACATGCAGACCCTTTAAAGTATCCAGAATGTTTTTAGCAAATTCAACTAACCATCATAAAAAGCAATTTTTAAAAAAAGACTAAACTCTTCAAATCTATACTAGATATATAAACATTGCATAAAGTATTTTTAATCTTTCCTAAAAGATAAAACTAATCATTTGAAAGGAAACAACATCTGAGTAAGTTTTTTAAACCAGAAGTTACCTAAATAACTTACCTATGAAATATCTAATTTATACACAGTAAATATCTAATTTATACATAGAACACATAGTAATTCTAATGTAATTTATTTTAAAATTAATTTTCATTTAGTTTCTCAATGAAAAAAGTCAATGAATTTATTATTACTTTTTAAAAACTTGAATTTTTCCACAACAGCTGAGAATATTAAAAGCCATCAGATATGTTTAACGTTTGCAACAAAAGGGTAATACATATTTTACTGAAGTTTTATACAGATTTTTGTTATTGCCAAAAGTTAACTGTCTTACAAAGAGTTAACTGTACCAAAATCAGTGGAGGTAAAGGTATAACAGCCATAAAATATAATAAATAACAAATACTTTACTACTGGAAATGAATACTTTACTATGAACTTAGCATAAAGTACATCTCTCTTCACAAAAATCTGCATTCTACTATCTTTGTTTAGGTGGAAGGGAAAAAGTTTGAGGGGAAATTTTGATAGGTGTGGGTTAGAACTTCACAGATTCAAAAAAACTTTTCTAGTTTTGCATACACTTAAAGTGAATCATTTGACTTGTCTTCATTGTGTAATAAAAAGTTTTCTGAACTTTGTTTCTCCCCAGTTTTGTGTTTATTGGTTTAAAAAGTTAATGTGTACAAACCTAGCCCTGTAGGATTTGTAATTCTTATCAGGGAAACAGCCAAGTACTGTGAATACTTTTACATTTCAGCATTTAATATTTTTAAAATTATTACTAATATGTAAGTCATTATGTTCACTAGAAGTCTTTAAGAGTGTAATCCAAAAGATCATGTTGTTTTTGGCTCAGTTTGAAGGTACTTCTTTCTTAAGAGAATTTTTTGTTATTTACAACTTCAGAGGTTTCTAGAATTGATAATGTAAACCTTCAGTGAAAACTAAAAATCACACATATGAAACAGGGAGCAAAATCCTATTGTTAGGACAAATATACTTTTTACAAATGACTTTAAATGTCCACACTTTCTTTAAAAGTATATAACACATACTTTTCTTTTGATTAAAATCCAAGTGCCCTTCATTTTCCACAATAAGAAGATTATCTAGAGCTAGGTGTGGGGGTTAGGGAGGGGAGAGAAAGATGAAGAGAAGAAACAAGTGAAATCCTACCCGACTAACAAAATCTTTTTACTATGATAGTTTTCTCGGTTTAGTTTGGCTTTGGGTTTTGGTTGTGTATAGGTCTGTGTGCACGAACGCTCCTAGGGTGGGGGAGAGTGAGGAGGTGTAATGACTACAATGACAGTTTAAAAAGCCCATAAAGTCTAACTTGGATCAAATTCAAATTCACAGACTCCACAAAAGTCTACAGTTCGCCTAGAGCTACAAAGAATAAAAATCAAGGCAGCACCGCCCAACTCTTAAATCCACTAAAAAGTGTGTGGTGAACTTAACCTTTACTCACTGTTGCGCTTAGGAGTAGGTAGGTACACTGGTTCTTAGAGAAGAAAAAACAAAAACCCCAAGTTCCTCATGCCACTGTCAAAAAAATAAAATTAAATTAAAAAAAGCAAAAATCGAGAGAATGTATGATCCTAAGTAATCGGGAAATCGTATTAGGCTGCCATTGACATGACACTCACTTTGCAACGGGCACATACCTGTCTGCAAAACCATAACCTTCTTCGCTCTAAAACTTCTTCGCTCTAAAACTTCGCTCGGTAAACTTAAAGGCTCAAAGAGTTAGCATGTTGATTGCAAGGCATCCTACCTGTCAGCGTAATTCTTTGGTCTGGAGGCACCGACAGGACCTGGCTTTCCTGCATTTTCAAAGCGCCCAGATTTGGAGAGGTTGCCTGAGCACCCGTGCCATCGAGCGGTGTCCTACGAGCGCGACCCTTCATTCCCAAGGACAGCAGACGTCCTTTGTACATCCACTTCTGCAGCTTCTTGACTGTCACCGCGGGCGGCCTGAGGAACGGGAGCCCCTCCTGGCCGTCCGCTTTGCCGCGGCTTCCCGTGGAGCAGCCAGGGTCCTCGGATCTGGGAAACCGGGGGCCCGAGGGCGCCGCGGCCCAGGCGCTGCCTGCGCTCCAGCCGTGCATCCCACCTCCACGTGGCGGCGGCTGGTCCGGCTCCCCGGGCGTACCGCACCAGATCCAGCTGTCGCTCGGCCACCGCTGGAAGGGAGGCGTTTTGGCACCCACCTGGAGGCTGTCGAGGCTTCTGCTGCAGGACAGCCGCATCCGAGGAGTCCGTGGGCGGCCTCCCCCCGACTCCCCAGGAGGCGACCGGGGCGGGGACACCTGCTGCCAAGGGCAGCCGCCGCCTCCGCGCTCCCAGTCTCGGGGGCAGGCTCGGCGGTCCGCCGCGCCGCAGGGGGAAGGCGGCTGGCCCGGAGCCCGGGCTCCCGCAGGGCAACCGCGATCTGCCCAGCCCCGGTCGCCCCGCCGCGCGCCGGAGTCAGGGGGCAGGTCGTGCATGGCCTGGATCAGCAGATAATAGGCCTCTCGCAACTGGGTCTGCAGCCTGCCTGTCTCCAGGCGGCCGCCCTCCGCCCCCGGGGAGGAGCCCACGGCCAGGGGAGGCGGGGGCCACAGCCCCGCCTCCGCCCCCTCAGGCTTGGACGCGGGCTGGAAGTCTCCCGGCAGGTTCTCGTAGTAGTCGGCGTCTTCCTCCTCGTCCTCTCCGCTGCCCTCGGAGCCCGGCGGGGCGTACCGAGAGGCACGACTGCGCCCGCGGCCCGGGGGGGTGGCCTCCTTCCAGCCGCGCGGCGGAGGCGCGAGCGCTCCCGACCTCTCCGACTGCCCTCCCGGGACCCCCGCCTCCGGACCCCACGCCTGAGGCGACGGCGGGGGCCGCTGCAGGTTCGGCCGAGCTCCGCTGGCGCGCTCGCCTGAGGGGGCGTCCCGGGCACTACCCGCGTCTCCCTCGGCAGCCGAAGAGGCCGCCACGGTGGCTGCCGCGGCCGCCCGGAGACCGAGCCCCGCGGTGGCGTGGGGACCCCGTCTTCCCCGGAGCCTGGACAGCGTTTTCCTCAGAGGGTCCGTCATCCCCCTCCGCCTCAGCAGCCAGGCTCGCCCCCGGTGCGGGGAGCACTCGGAGCCCCGCTCGCGAGAAAGCTGCGCTCGCGGAGGCGGCGGCGGCCGCGGCTCCCCATGACCGGCGCTGGCCCTCTCGGGCTCCTCACATACTTGGCATAACTCCGCCGCGGCACGGGTGGGGGAGGGCGGCGCNTCACCTAGAGCCAGCCATCCTGGAGTGCAAAGTCAAATGGGCCTTAGGAAGCATTACTATGAACAAAGCTTGTGGAGGTGAAGGGATTCCAGCTGAACTATTTCAAATTCTAAAGGATGATGCTATTAAAGTGCTGCACTCAGTCTGTCTCTTATACACATCTCGCTGGCCCTCTCGGGCTCCTCACATACTTGGCATAACTCCGCCGCGGCACGGGTGGGGGAGGGCGGCGCCGCCTCAGAGCGCATGCCCCGCAGCTCCGGGCGGCGGAGGGGCGCGCGGGCTGCTGGTGCAGCGCCGAGTTCCCCAGGTGGGCGCACCGCGCCGGCCGAGGCGAGGCGGAGGGCGTGGGGGAGGTGGGTGAGAGCTAAAAGACCGACGGATAGATAAGAAAGCGAACGCGTCATGGGGGCTGGGAGAGGGGTGCCCTGAGAGTCGAGGCGGGAAAAATAAGAAGCGGGAAGGTGAGTCTGAGCGGGAAGCTGCAGAATCCTCGCTGGGGAGACAGAAAGGGAAAGTGCCCTCCATTGCCACCTTTGCACGAGGCGTGTCTAATGCAAGTCCTAGCTTGAGAGAAAACAAAGATTGTTTTGACGGACAAGGTATGTATGAGTACAGGTGTATCTCAGTGCAGTGTGTTCTAGAAACATTCTGAATCATTTTAATTGTACAGGGAGCTGGCTAGTTCAAGGGAATTTGCAGCGATTCCTTTTCAGTTAGGAAAATCTTTGCCCCAAAGATCACCATTGGTGTCTCTCTTTACAGGCTGTTTTTCTTTGTCTTTCAGTTAATGCATGCTAAAACAAAATTAATTCTGGCATAAACCAAAACTTGCAGAAAGGAGCCGCTAGTCTCCCCATCCCCTACCTAACACTTTCTTTTCATTAGAACTGGGTTGAAATTTAGAAGCAATATTATTTGGAAATACCAACTCTCTCTCAAAAGCATTAAAACCCATGTTCTGTTTAACAGCTGTAAAATACCTTGTGTTGCCACAGATCGGTGGACATGTCTGGTTGATAAAAATCAGTATGATTTAAGGATTAAACTTTTTAGCGTTTATATGTTAGGGCCTTTGAGTACCTCATAAATATACTACTAATTCCTAGTACAATACTTGCACCAAGTAAGTACTCAAGAAATACTTTTGAATAAATGAATACTTGGATAATTCGATAAATATTTAGCTCTAATTTACCCTGTGTTCAACGATATATATCTATGTAAGTTCCTTTTTCTTTCTACAAGTCAAAGGCTCTAGCCTCTAGATGTGGTTTGGTCTATACTACCTTAGAACCTAGTCTACCTAGTCTCTGCATCCTGGAATAATTTTACCTGCATCTCTATTTGCAGAAATTTTAACCATCCTTAAGACTCCACTTAGCTGTCTTCTTCATGAAGTCATCTCTGATGTAATCTCTCTTCCTCCAAACTCTCCCATAGTACTTTGTTCATACTCACTCCTAGTATGTTATTTTTTGTTTTATACAAAGTGTACACTGTCTCCTGTACGAGAAAATTCATAAATTCCTTGAGAGCGACTTATAATTGACTTTTGTATTCTTCATAGAGTGTAACATACATGGCACATAAAGAATTAATATTTTAAAACTAATGTCAACTTTAATTTGAAGGAAACAACTGATTTTAATTCCAGTCTATTGCCTAACGCTCCACTAGACCATACTCTATTGGTGTTGTTTCAAAATCTTTCAGTGATGTGTAAGAACAAAATTTATTAAATAATCTTAATTCTCATCTAGGAAAATACAATGAAATGTTATACTGTAATTCACATATGTTACTATTTATAGTTCTACCCTATTTTTATTTCATGGAACCAAAGCTATTTAATGAATAATCAAGGCATAAAATTATGTTCCAGTGAAATATTCCCACAGGAAATGACTGATGGTAAAGCTGCCAGTGATGTCTATAAACACAGTTTGATCCCTATCTCAAAAATTGTTTGCATTCCAACTCTTGGTTTCAAAATCTTTTTATTCTTTGTAGTTAACACAGTTGTTAAGAATACTGTAAGTTTCAAACCTGTATTGAAATGAATAGAAAAATATAACCTGAAAGGTCTTGATTGAACTTCAATTTTAATCCAACTTGTCAACTTGTTGAATTCAAGAATTATAAAGCATTGGCCAGTATAAAATGTGGTGCAATGTTCTAAGCATTACTCAGAACTAAGTCTGATGCTGGATGGTGTAAGTAAACTTGAGAGTGTTCTATCACTTAAGTTCACAATTTTTAGAAAGTATTTTGGGTCACAACAGAAATGAAGGCAGTCACAGCTATGTGACTCAGAAATGCAAATCCCACTTTTCTATATGTACATTAACACTTCAGTAGAAAGTTTATAAAAATGCAGTTCAAAAAAAATAGCACCCACAAAACTTACATCGTATATAATTGATAGTGACAAGATATGACTATCAGCTATATTGTGTAAAATCTTTTTGTGTTTTAACAATTTCTACCCCATACCCCCAGTTAGCTCAATTTTCATGTGTTTCTAATAAACATATTCTTATAAAAAGGAGGTGGGGAAGGAGGTGGGGATATGTTTCCTAGTGTTTGTACTTGTTTCTCACTGACTTGGAAATTATTTTGATGCCCCATGAATTAGCAACTATGTGTCGGCTCGATCCCAAAAGATAAAAAATAACTAGGATCACAGGGCTCTAGCAAGGCAGGGAGGCAAACTAGAGATGGGATCACACCAACTCAGTCTAGGAAAAGGTGGGGGGAGCAGGGCAGGTTGAGGCAGAGGGCTAAGTTTAACATTGGTAGAAGGGAAATATCTAGGTACCTTATGGTTATTTAACAGGCAATTTAGGGTGTGTTTCTGTCCCTTTGCTGCTCTATCTTCCATTCTTGGAACCAAAGGCAAGTGTTTTTTGTTTTTTTTTTAATGTTTATTTATTTGGCTCTGCTGGGTCTTAGTTGTGGCACAGGGGATCTGCAGGCTTGCTTGCAGCATGCAGGATCTTCAGTTGAGGTCTGCAAATTTAGTTACAGAATGTGGGATGGCGTGTGGGATCTAGTTCCCTGACCAGGGATTGAACCTGGACCCTCTGAATTGGGAGTGCAGAGTCTTAGCCACTGGACCACCAGGGAAGTTCCCAAAGCAAGTTTAATTTGTCATTTGCCCAGATCCCTCTCTCTAAACTGCCTTTTGGAGATCCTCTGGTCTGCCATGCAGTTCCATAAATAATTGATTAAAGAATACTTTAGCCTAAAGCTGATCACATCATCATTGCCCTGGGAATTAAAGATTGCATGTCATCAATATAACAATTTTTATGTTAATGTTTTCATAACTATCCATATGTGGCAATTGGCAATATTCCTTACCTTATCCCTTACCCCCAACCAAAGTAATTAAAAAGAGGCCTTTGCTAAGTACATATGTATTTTCTAGTATTTAGTTTATGATGTTTTAGAATATTCACTATTTCAGATTCTCTTATGGGATATGTAGAATAACTTGCTCAAGGTCACCATAATAAGTGAAGGAATTCAGACTCCATCTATCTGGTTCAAAAACCTCTGCACCCCTGGGATATTTCCTTGTGTAGAGAAAGAGAGTAGATGTTTTCTACTTGAACTGACTTGAAACATTGTTTTCATAAATTAGTTAATCACCTTAGTCACCTTTCAGAAAAGTTTTTAATATTTTATGAGCTTTTCTGAAATTCAGCTGAACATTGGAAAGCTGCTTGTTGAACAGTTGAAATACTTCTATATGCAGTCCTCTTCAAGGGTGTTAGAACCAAATCCTGTAATATATTCCCATTTAACTGTAAGTATTAAGCCACAATGTGAAACTGTATCCTGTAAATGTAGTCTAATTTTAAAAGTAGGACAAGCTACAATTAAATACTTTGAAGACAAAATATATGCATCCTTAAAACCACAAGAGCTCTCAGATAAGCCCCTTGAAAAAGTGAACCGGTATAGCCTGTCTTTCCTAGCTGATTTGTGCCTCAGGGTAACCCATAGTTGAAGGAAGTTTGCTTTTTTTTTTTGCAAAGTTGTCAACCTGGTAACAAGATTTGATACAATATCAACATTTTTACCTTAAAGGAATAATGGATCTACTTACTAATGGACCTATGGATGGAGGTTCATAACACTGTACCACAGGTAATGATCAAAACCATCCCCAAGAAAAAGAAATGGAAAAAAGGCAAAATGATCGTCTGAGGAGACCTTACAAATAGCTAAGAAGAGAAACGAAAAGCAAAGGAGAAAAGGAAAGATATACCCATCTGAATGCAGAGTTCCAAAGAATAGCAAGGAGAGATAAGAAGGCCTTCCTCAGTGATCAATGCAAAGAAATAGAGGAAAACAATAGAATGGGAAAGACTAGAGATCTCTTCCAGAAAATTAGAGATACCAAGGTAACATTTCATGCAATGATGGCACAATAAAGAACAGAAACAGTATGGACCTAACAGAAGCAGAAGATATTAAGACGAAGTGTCAAGACTATATGGAATAACTACACAGAAAAAGGTCTTAATGACCTGGAAAAACCACAATGGTGTGATCACTCACCTAGAGCCAGCCATCCTGGAGTGCAAAGTCAAATGGGCCTTAGGAAGCATTACTATGAACAAAGCTTGTGGAGGTGAAGGGATTCCAGCTGAACTATTTCAAATTCTAAAGGATGATGCTATTAAAGTGCTGCACTCAGTATGCCAGCAAATTTGGAAAACTCAGCAGTGGCTGCAGGACTGGAAAAGGTCAGTTTTTATTCCAATCCCAAAGAAGGGCAATGCCAAAGAATGGTAAAACTACTGCACAATGACACTCATTTCACATACTAGCAAGGTAATGTTCAAGATCCTGCAAGCTAGGCTTCAAAAGTATGTGAACCAAGAACCTCCAGATGTTTAAGCTGGATTTAGATAAGGCAGAGGAACCAGAGATCAAATTGCCAACATCCATTGGATCATGGAAAATGCAAGAGAATTCTAGAAAAACTCCTACTACTGCTTCATTGACTATGCTAAAGCATTTGACTGTGTGGATCACAACAAACTATGGAAAATTCTTAAAGAGATGTGAATATCAGACCACCTTGCCTACTTCCTGTGAAACCTGTATGCAGATCAAGAAACAACAGTTAGAACCAGACATGGAACAATGTACTGGTTTCATATTGGGAAAAGAGTTCTTCAATGCAGAGTACATCATGTGAAATGCTGGGCTGGATGAAGCACACACGGGAATCAAGATTGCCGGGAGAAATATCAATGACCTCAGCTATGCAAATGATACCACCCTTATGGCAGAAAGTGAAGAGGAACTAAAGAGCCTCTTGATGAAGGTGAAAGAGGAGAGTGAAAAAGCTGGCTTAAAACTCAACAGTCAAAAAACGAAGATCATGGCATCCAGTCCTATCAATTTATGGCAAATTAATGGAGAAGCAATGGAAACAGTGAAAGACTTTATTTTCTTGGTGACTGCAGCCATGAAATTAAAAGATGGAAGAAAAGATGAAAGCTCCTTGGAAGAAAAGCTATGACAAACTTAGTGTATTAAAAAGCAAGGACATCACTTTGCTGACAAAGGTCCATATAGTCAAAGCTATGGTTTTTCCAGTAGTCATGTATGAATGTGAGAGCTGGACAATAATAAAGACAGAGTGCTGAAGAATTGATGCCTTTGATCTGTGGTGCTGGAGAAGACTCTTGAGAGTCCCTTGGACTGCAAGGAAATCCAACCAGTCAATCCTAAAGGAAATCAGTCCTGAATATTCATTGGAAGGACTGATGGTAAAGCGGAAACTCCAATGCTTTGGCCACCTGTAGCAAAGAGTTGACTCATTAGAAAAGACCCTGATGCTGGGAAAGATTGAGGGTGGGAGGAGAAGGGATGACAGAGAATGAGATGGTTGGATGGTATCACCAACTCAATGCACATGAGTTTGAGCAAACTCCAGGAAATAGTGAAGGATAGGGAAGCCTGGCATGCTGCAGTCCATGGGGGTTGCAAAAAGTCAGACATCCTGAGCGACAACAATTAATTGATCTAGACAAAGGTCACCAGTGACTACTAACATCACAAAGGGAGAAAGAGACAACTTGACAGTATGGCCTCTGATCAAGTTAACACCACCACCAATAATGCATTCTTATCAAAAGTGAAATTGAGTCTGATCAACCTCAAGATCTGATTACTAATTTCCAGGAATTACAGAGGACTGAGGAATATGTAGATATTAATAACACCATGGGAATGCAATCACAAAATCCAGACTATGGGAAACTATAGGTCAAAGGATCCAGCTTTTTCGCCATACTAGCCAATTTTATACGTATGAACTTTCAAAACTTTAATTGGAATCCAACTTTTCAAATAGATTCTGGCAACTGTTTAAAGCAATACAACTTTGAGACCAACCAAATAGTTTACACTACAGGGGTAGCAAGAGAATGTTGATATTTAGGTTCAAAAACTGTAATTCGAAACCCTGAGGTGATATACAAATGATCTGAAATCAGATAGAACTACTTCAAAGCTTGACTTGATCAATCAGATACCCCAAAACCACGGATCGTGGTGAACTTTTGCTCATTTTTGCCATTCTAGATCAGCATTTCCCCATTGTTTTAATATTCCACGGGTCTTTTGAAATACCACCTCTTGCCTATGCTTTTGCAGTTATCTATCAGCTTGCCCTTTGTTCATGCTAACATCTACTATTTCTTTGTTTTTTGTATAATTTTACTTATTTATTTTGGCTATGCTGAGTCTTTGCTGCACAGGCTTTTCTCTAGTTGCAGCAAGTCGGGTTTACTGTCTAGTTGAGGTGCACAGGTTTCTCATTGTACCGACTTCTCTTGGAGCATGGGCTTTTAGGGTACACGGGCTTCAGTAGTTGCAGCTCCCAGGCTCTAGAGCACAGGCTCAATAGTTGTGGCTCGCAGGCTTAGTTGCTCTGCAGCATGCGGGAGCTTCCCAGATTAGGGATTGAACCCCTGTCTCCTGCGTTGGCCAGTGGATTCTTTACCACTGAGCTAGCAGGAAAGCCCTACCTCACTATTTCTTTCTCTGCGCTATTTTTCTTGTCATCATTCTTGGTGATTTCAATATTCACAAAAGGACCCACCTAATACCCTGCCCTGTTGTTTTTGTGAACTTCTCTAGTAATCTTGCCCTCCACCCATCTCAGCCCCCAGTCCCACAGTCATATATTAGACTTTGTCATAACCATTAACTGCAAACTCTGTAGATACCACTTCCTGTTTTCCGCCTCACTCCCTCCAGGACTGCCTGCAACAACACTTCGATCCCATTGTCCCTCCAGTCTGTTGCTCCCCTTCATGCATTCCCAGTCTTTGTATAATCAGTCCCTTGCATACATCCTCAACTTTTTTGTCCCTCTTTCTCGTTGTCCTACTCATTTGGCAAAACCTCAACTCTGGTTAAAACTAACGTCCCCACATATTTTGTGTTGACACTTGAATGGCTTAAGGTCCCTGGAGAAAAACACAAACTTCAAGTGGTTCCTGGATGCTGCCAAAAAGCTACTAAATAGCCCAGTCTTTTCATTCTCTTCTTGTTAAATTAATTTTGACATCAACCACTCACCTCCTCACTCTCAATTATTACCTTTCTTTTTTGTTACCACTGAGATAATGGAAATATCCAAGAGAACCACCTAATTTTCCACCACCAAATCTACCAGCTGGCATTACCTGACACTCCACTGCTCCTAATCCCTTATATTAGATGGGCTGCCCTGCATGTACCTGCGGCTAGCTATCTGACTTCCTCCACCTCACCCCTCTCCTTGCTCTCCACTCACACTGACTTCCTTGCACCTCCTACACCCCAAGCACACTCTTGCCTTTGCATTTGTTGTTCCCTCTGTCTGAAGTGATTTCAGTGTGACTTAGTCCCTCCTTCCATTGAGGTCTCACCTGAGATGTAACATCTCCTTGGAGAGCCCTTCCTTGACCACTTTGCCTAAAATAAAACCCCTGACACTTCCTGATCATTCATTTGCTTTATTTCTCTTCCTTGTAGTTATTACTATTTAATATTACATTAGATGTCTGTTTGTTTGTGTGACACCAGCAACATACCTAAATGCCATAATCTCACCAGGTAAAATTGTGCTCCATACATATTTGTTTAATGAATATGTGATTTTCACGCCCAAGAGCAAGTTAATATGTTTTCATTTCCTCTGTGGTAAAATAAGTTGGCTACTGTTTAACAGGGTATGCTGCTGCTGCTGCTGCTAAGTTGCTTCAGTCATGTCCGACTCTGTGCGACCCAATAGACGGAAGCCCACCAGGCTCCCCCATCGCTGGGATTCTCCAGGCAAGAACACTGGAGTGGGTTGTCATTTCCTTCTCCAATGCATGAAAGTGAAAGTAAAAGTGAAGTCGCTCAGTCGTGTCCGCCTCTTTGCGACCCCATGGACTGCAGCCCACCAGGCTCCTCTCCCCATGTAGCCGAACCTTAAAAAACATTATGCTTGGGAGTTCCCTGGCAGTCCAGTGGTTGGGACTCAGGCTTTCACTAGAGGGGGTCCGGGGAGTTCAATCCGTTTTTAGGAAACTAATAAAATCCTACAAGCTGCATGGTACAGCCAGAAAACAAACAGACCAACAAAAACAAAACCCATTATGGTAAGTGAAAGTGAAAGTCACTTAGTCAGGTCCGATTCTTTGTGACCCCATGGAATTCTTCAGGCCAGAATACTGGAACAGGGAGCCTTTCCCTTCTCCAGGGGATCTTCCCAACCCAGGGATCAAACCCAGGTCTTCCACATTGCAGGCACATTCTTTATCAGCTGAGCCACAAGGGAAGCCCAAGTCAGACACAAACAGTCACATATTTTATTACTTCATTTATGTGAACTATCTAAAATAAGCAAATCCACAGAGACAGAAAGTAGATTAATAATTGCCAGCAACTGGGGGGAGGGAGGAAATAGGATTGATTGCCAAAGAACATGGGATATCTTTTTACAATGATGAGAATATTCTAGACTTAGATTGTGGTGATGGTTGCACAACCTTGTAAATATACTAGAAATCACTGAACTGTACACTTTCAAATGGTGAATTTTATGGTAAACAAATTGCATCTTATTTTTTGAAACAAGTTCTGTTTTCCTGTCCCTTTATCTTTATACTCCCAGCTAATATTCATGGAAAATCTCAATGAAAAGAAACCTTTAAGGAAAGATGGGAGATGCAAATAAGAAAAGTCTGAACTATGTTTCACTGGGGAAAAGCTGTCAGAAATGCTTTCACATGCTAAATCCTAGATTTTCAATAGAGTTTCTACATATTCAACAAAGAAGTACCAATGGCTTCCTACTTACAGTTTACTTTTCTCTATCAGTTACCAACTGAATTCAAATCTAGATGTATAAAATTAAACAGTAAGACTTTTCTGACCCCCTCAAACTCTCACTACCAAGAAAACAAAAACATTTTCAGCATTTAGAAATAACCTCCTTTCACTTCTTACTTGGAAACTCATGGTTCTTTCATGTAAACAAAACCAAAGAACATTACTTACACTTATAAGCAAGAAACTACTGAAAAAAGCCATAATTACACTGAGAGGTAAGAAAGTAAACACATTTTTAGCCTTTTGTGTTCTTCTACTGGAGGATTTTCTCTAAAGCACAGAATAAGGGATTATTTATTTTTGGAATAGCAGGGAACCAGTTGAGGGAAAAAACAAAACAAAAACTGCCTGATAACTTTTCTCGATTAAAATCATCTTCTGATTATTCAATTTTATGTAAAGAGGGAACTTTGGATAAGCACTAACTTATTAACTATTGCAGGTAATCCAGAAAGAATGCTAGGCTTTACTATATAAAACCTGTTATTTTCTTTTCAGTCTCATTTTTGTGAAAGCACTTATAACTTATTAATGCCCCCATGGTTTTAGTTTAGCAAAAACTCAGTTTATTTCAGGTGCTATTTTAAATTGTGGTACATGTATCAGTTATAACACATACCAGAAAGGGGAATATAACATATGCAAGGCCGGAAATGTCTAGTCAATATGGACGTAGTAGATTTCAAGAAACACATTTCAAGTGGTGCTATGGGCTGAGTATTTCTGTCTTCCCAGATTTCATATGTTGAAGGGGTAATAATATCTGGAGATGGCACCTTTGGGAAGTAATTAGGTCAGGAGAGTGGGGCCGTAGTTTAATAGGAATTACTGTCCTTGTAAGAAGAGATACCAGACAGCTTGATTTTTTCCTTTTCTCCAAATACAAAGAAAAGTCCTTGTGAGCTTGTCTTACATACATTTGGGCTGCTGTAACAAAAATACCAAAGACTGGGTGGTTTATCAACATCAAACATTGATTTCTCACTGAACTGTAGGTAGAGATGTCCAAGATCAAGTCAGCAACAGATTCCGTATCTGGTGAGAACCCCCTTCCTGGTTCAAGAGACATCATTTCTCTGTCTTCTCACATAAAATGGGCAAGTGAGCTCTTTGGAATCTCTCTTTCAGTTCAGTTCAGTCACTCAGTTGTGTCCGACTCTTTGCGACCCCATGAATCGCAGCATGCCAGGCCTCCCTGTTCATCACCATCTTCCAAAGTTCACTCAGACTCATGTCCATAGAGTCTGTGATGCCATCCAGCCATCTCATCCTCTGTCGTCCCCTTCTCNTCCACACAGTCAAAGGCTTTGGCATAGTCAATAAAGCAGAAATAGATGTTTTTCTGGAACTCTCTTTACAAGAACATTAAACACATTCATCTTGGTTCTACATGCATGACCTAATCACCTTCCAACGACCTCAGTTCCAAATACCATCTAATCACACTGGGCATTAAGATTCAAAATATGAGTTGGGGGCACACGAGCATTGAATATATAGCATGAGCTCCTTCTGCAATCCAAGGAGAGAAACCCTCACCAGAAACCAGCTATATGAGCACCCTGATGTTGGACTTCCAGCCTCCAGAACTGTAAGAAAATTTCTATTGTTTGAGCCAGTCTGTTGTATTTTGTTACAGCAGCCTGAACAGGCTGAGACAAGATTGTTCTTTTAAATAAGAGAGCTTTTAAATTAACATGCTTTAGATAAGTAAACTGAAGTGGTGAAAGATTTAAATTTATGCATATTTCTGACAATAATACTGATGAACACACCAGAAAGTTATGACAATTTCTTTGCTCTGAAAAATTCTGCCTTCAGTTATTAATTACAATAAGATAGTAATTGCCAAAGAAATTCTTTCTTGCATCATACTTTGCTTGATGGCTAGGATCATGTGTTATTATTCTTTGAGCCCACAGGACCCAATGTTGCATACTACCCATTTTTTGAAATCTGGACACTAGTCTCATATCATGAGCCTGTTCACGAAACACTTATTACTAAACGTCTCATCCAAGAGTTAATGAAGTTCTTTCGCACACTAATAATGAATTCAAGATGAAGAATAGGGCCATCTGTTTTATCACCAGAGTAAACAAAATTACCATCTCTGTTGACTCATTCAAGATGAAGCATGATGACAGTTTTCCTAGATGCTCCTAGAGATGCAAATAATCAGCTTGAAAGCATGTTTCATTGGGCAATCATTGTCAGAAAGGCTTTCACACATGGTATCCTAGTTTTTCAATAGAGCCCTCAACTCTACGCATTCAACTAACACATATAAGTGACTTCTTCACTACACCTTCCCTGGTGGCTTAGATGGTAAAGCATCTGCCTACAATGGGGGAGACCTGGGTTGGATCCCTGGGTCAGGAAGATCCCCTGGAGAAGGAAATGGGAACCTACCCCAGTACTCTTGTCTGGAAAATTCCATGGACAGAGGAGCCTGGTAGGCTCCGGTCCATAGGGTTGCAAAGAGTTGGACACAACTGAGCAACTTCACTTTCATTTTCTTTCACTTTCTTCACTAAGAGAAGATTAGAGCCTACAAAGTCATCAGCAGTGCAAAGGTCAACAGAGGTACCAGCACTCTATGAAAACTTGGTAATTATGCTGAAAACCACTACAGGTGAGTTTCATGCAAAGATATGAACTTGATCTCAAACATCTACAACAGGGTCCAAGCCCAGTGCCCACTAGCATCTGTTAGGTCCTGCCAATGAGTGTATAGTCCAGTGATAGAACCAGAGGGCCATGCTTGCCTGTTGGAAAGGAACAACTGCTTTTCCAGCTCAAGGAATGAAGAATTTTATGACAAGTGTTTTTACTTCACCTCTTAGTCTGATTCTCACCAAAAGTCTTTGGGCAGAAACTGTCATAACCACATTCAGACCAAACAGCTGACACCAGAAGGAAGACATTTAATGACAGATATTTAGGCCTGAGGAATATCTAAGCCCAGTTTTCTAAACTTCTAACACAAATCCCTTCATTTTTAAAAAGCATATTTTAACTTGATAAAAACAATTCCTTCTTTAAAATGATGGATAACTTGGAAAACATAGAAAAGATAAGGTGAAAAAAAACTCTCATGAAACCACCCCTACCCCATACCCACACGTGTGTGCTAAGTCACTTCAGTCATGTCCAATTCTTTGTGACTCCACGGACTATAGTCTGCTGAGCTCCTCTGTCCATGGGATTCTTCAGGTAAGAATACTGGAGTGGGTTGCCATGCCTTCCTCCAGGGGATCTTCCTGACCCAAGCAACGAACCTGCATCTCCTGTGGCCCCTGCATTGCAGGCGGGTTCTTTAGTGCTAAGCCACCAGGGAAGCCCATACACACACATACACAACTGCTGAAGTGGAATTTAACTTCTCATGGAGGGTAGTTGCTGTTGGGAAATCATGTTTCTCAATATTTCAACATCAATAGTACTACTGAAATACTATTCTGGTAATACAGAATAATTATCTTGGAGTGTGATGTTTTATTATAAACAGCAACGTGGTATATAGTGTATTGATATTTGATCTAATATGTCTGAGGAAAGAAAAGGTAAAAACTTACTTCACAACAAGAATTTCAAGTCCACCAATGGAGAATATAATTTTTACCAGGATTTCTGTGAAACTACATTGGAAAATAAGTTTTTCTTTAAATGCAGAAGCTTGCTAATCTGAAAACTTTTTTTTTAACTACATACACCAGTCAGCAACCTCATAATTACATACCCAAAGATTGTTCAAATAAAAAGAGAACAAAGCTGTGAACCAAAGTTCAACGCATAAGTTAAGACTGCCTGGAGGTATGAGAAGTTTTATGTCTCTGTTTACCCTAGGAGCGAATTAAATAAACGCATATTTAATATATGAATCACAGTTATATTTGCTTCACATATTACACATAGGGAGAAAAAAAGAGAATTCTTTCTCAGGTAGAATTTATTAACGAAAAGTGAATGTACACCCACAGGTCCAGATGGATCCCCCTAGAAGACAGTCAGAACAAGTACAATAAAATATCTGTGAAGCAAAAAAGCAAACCAGGGTTTTGGGTAGAATGTACACTCTTTAAATTATAAAACAAGGACAGAAAGCATTCAGCACCTGTTTGAAAACTCTGGAGAATAAATGGTAGCAGGAGGATTGGGGAAGACCAGAGTTCAAAGGACACCGAATTGGTGGTGAGTTTATCTATTTTTTTAAATTCCAGAATCCCTTGACCTGAATGCAATGCAACCTCACGCCCAGAAGTGGGCACGGGGACCCCAAAAGGGAGAGCTCTAGAAGAAATTCTCTAGTCTTTCTCATGGAGGTGGAAGGCAAGGCCTAATGCTCGGAAAAAGTGAGGAAACCCCCGAGGTGTTCTCCTCTCCCTATTCTCCTGTACTCCAGAAATCAAGCAGTGCCTCGTGGTGGTGATGCGGAGGCCACAGTGGCAGCTAAAGAAGTCAACGCTGTAAGGAAGGGAAACCTTTCTCTCTGAGTGGTGGAGTTGTGATCCCAAGAAGGTGGGAAAAACCCCTATTGCCTTTTTCTCTCTTTCCACCCTTCTGCTGCTTGCCCTAGATACCAGGCACAGTCATAGAAGTAGCAGCAGAGAGATGTAACTCATGCTTCAGCTTGGTGTCCCACAGACCAAAACAGCAGAGCACCAAGGAACTGAGACAGGCCTGAGAGACGGTGCCATAGAGTGGATATCTGTGATTCCCCAAAGTTCATGTGCTGAAGTCTGCTGCCCCAAATGATGGTGTTAGGAATGAGGCCTCTGGGAGGTGATTAGGCCATGAGGGCAACGCTTTTAAGAATAGGATCAGTGCTTTGAAAAAAACAGACTTCAGAGAGCTCCCCGCTCCCTTCCACCATATGATAGCCACCTGTGAACCAGCAGTGGGCCCTCATCCAGCACTAAGTCTATCGGTGCCTTAATCTTGGACTTCCCCCTCTCTGGAATTGAAATAAGGAAACTATGAAACATAAATGTTTATTGTTTGAGTCACCTAGTCTGGTTATTTTTCTTGTAGCAGACTTAACTGACCGGGGCAGATTATTTATGAACTCCTGGGTTCACCATGAGCTACACCTGTGTGGATCTGGTCCTAATCAGCATATCAAAGACTTTGAGAACTGAATTAACAGAATACCTCACCACCTATGTCCCAAACTAACTACCAGGTGACCTACATGTGGGACAGAAATAAGCAGTGCCGCAAAGTTTTGAATAACTGACCTTATATTGGAAGCAGAACCTACAGAAAATGGGTTGAAACTTGCAGCCTTAACCTAGCCAGATTGATTATCTCTTAAAAAAAAAAAATTATCTATAAGATTTTAACAAGACCCAGAGTTTCAGAATATAAAATTTAATATGTCCAGGCTATAAGCCAAAATTACTCAGGGTATATATAACCAAGAAAATCTTATCTTACATAGGAAAAGACAATTAATAGATAATTCCACATGACACAGATACTGGTATTATCTGGCAAAGACTTTAAAACGGCTATTATGTAACTTCTTCTACAAACAATTGGAAACATTCTTAAATAGAAAAATAGAAAGTTTCAATGAAAAAGTAGAACATACAAAGAAGAACCAAGTGGAAATTTTTGAACTGAAAAATGCAGTGATCAAAATTTAAAACTTCACTGGACAGGCACAAAAGAACAGGGATGACAGAGAAAGAATCAATGAACTTAAAGATATTTCAATAAAAAACTTCCCATCTGAACAACAAAGAAAGATTTTTAGAAAAATGAACAGACTCAAAGACCCACGGGTTAATAGAAAAATATCTAACATTCACATCATCAGAGCCCCAGAAGGAGAGGAGACCTTGAAACTGAAAAAAATATTTGGGGATGTAATGACTGAAAACTTCCCAAATTTCACAAAAGACATAACATCCCTGTAGCTACCCCTGGCGTGTCTGTTACTGCCTAGGCTTGGAGATGACATGTTATTTCTGCCCACATTCCATTGATCAAAGAAAATCACTAAACCTAGCCCAAGGGTCCGCATATTCAACTTTTCTAATCTCTCTACTTTGTTTTTGTTTTTTTTTTTTAAACTAGTCTAGATATCTTTTTTTATTTTTTTTAATTTTTTTACTTTATTCTACTTTACAATACTGTATCAGTTTTACCATACATCGACATGAATCCACCACAGGTGTACACGAGCTCTCAATCCTGAATCCTCCTCCCACCTCTCACCCCACTAACCGGTTCCTAAGGGCTGTCCTGATTTTGGCCTTCCTCAGACCCTGCTATTACACTTGATACTATCGCGTATTTCNTACCATACATCGACATGAATCCACCACAGGTGTACACGAGCTCTCAATCCTGAATCCTCCTCCCACCTCTCACCCCACTAACCGGTTCCTAAGGGCTGTCCTGATTTTGGCCTTCCTCAGACCCTGCTATTACACTTGATACTATCGCGTATTTCATTCCCTGGGATAGCTGCTGACCCACTTCCTTCCATAATCTGCAACTTGCAAGTCCTCTCACCCTTCTTCTATTTGCCTATCTACTTTGTTACCACCTTTGTACACACTGGAACCTCACCTGAGTTTCTATACGCTGGTAGGAATTCTAGATCAATCCCTTGCTTCCCTTCTAATGTACTGACAGAACTTAATGGAGGAGAACTACCATTTATGGAGATCCTATTCTGGCCAAGCACTTAATTATAAATCATCTCATTTATTTCCCTCATGATTCTGAGAAATAGAACTCACTACCCGCACTGCAGAGACGAGAAGCCTAAAGCTCAGGGAGGGAAAGTTACTTGTCCAAGTCACAGAACTGGTAAGTGACTATTAGAATCCACCTTAAAAAAAAAAAAAATTACATCTGATTCCAAAGCCGAAGCTTTTCCTCTATACTCTACTTCTTTCCCAAAAGCCTGGTTGTTTTTCTCTGCATTCTAGCCACAGGCTTAACCCTTTGTTCATCAAATGATTTCTTGGGTTCTAACTGTTGTTCTTAGGAAATCTGTCCAGGTCATTGTATTATAGCCACAAATTCCGGGAAACAAACTTACTCAGAAGTACAATGCAGATAGTCAGTTCAGTTCAGTCGCTCAGTCGTGTCTGACTCTTTGTGACCCCATGAATTGCAGCACGCCAGGCCTCCCTGTCCACTCAACTCCCGGAGTTCACTCAGATTCACATCCATCAAGTCAGTGATGCCATCCAGCCATCTCATCCTCGGTCATCCCCTTCTCCTCCTGCCCCCAATCCCTCCCAGCATCAGAGTCTTTTCCAATGAGTCAACTCTTCTCATGAGGTGGCCAAAGTACTGGAGTTTCAGCTTTTGCATCAGTCCTTCCAAAGAACATCCAGGACTGATCTCCCTTAGAATGAACTGGTTGGATCTCCTTGCAGTCCATGGGACTCCCAAGAGTCTTCTCCAACACCATGGTTCAAAAGCATCAATTCTTTGGTGCTCAGCTTTCTTCACAGTCCAACTCTCACATCCATACATGACCACAGGAAAAACCATAGCTTTGACTAGACGGACCTTAGTTGGCAAAGCAATGTCTCGGCTTTTGAATATGCTATCTAGGTTGGTCATAACTTTCCTTCCAGGAGTAAGCGTCTTTTAATTTCATCGCTGCAATCAACATCTGCAGTGATTTTGGAGCCCCTCAAAATAAAGTCTGACACTGTTTCCACTGTTTCCTCATCTATTTCCCTTGAAGTGATGGGACCAGATGCCATTATGTAGTTTTCTGAATGTTGAGTTCTAAGCCAACTTTTTCACTCTCCTCTTTCACTTACATCAAGAGGCTCTTTAGTTCCTCTTCACTTTCTGCCATAAGGGTNTTAAATAAGCAGGGTGACAATATACAGCCTTGATGTACTCCTTTTCCTATTTGGAACCAATCTGTTGTTCCATGTCCAATTCTAACTGTTGCTTCCTGACCTGCATATAGGTTTCTCAAGAGGTAGGTGGTCTGGTATTTCCATCTCTCTCAGAATTTTCCACAGTTTATTGTGATCCACACAGTCAAAGGCTTTGTCATAGTCAATGAAGCAGAAATAGATGTTTTTCTGGAACTCTCTTGCTTTTTCCATGATCCAGAGGATGTTGGCAATTTGATCTCTGGTTTCTCTGCCTTTTCTAAAACCAGCTTGAACATCTGGAAGTTCACAGTTCACGTATTGCTGAAGCCTGGCTTGGAGAATTTTGAGCATTACTTTACTAGTGTGTGAGATGAGTGCAATTATGCAGTAGTTTGAGCATTCTTTGGCATTGCCTTTCTTTGGGAGTGCAGTTTGTACACCGGCGGGCCCATGGCAGAATCTCCTCTTAGTCAAGGACCTGACCAGTTTTTGTGAAAACCTTATATACCTTAAATGTACGTGCTCAAACCCACCCCCCACAAATTCTCTGAAATTAGTCTGAACAAAAGAAAAGAAAGATACAATCAAAGTTAACCTGTGATTTGTATGCCTCAAGCCTAGGTAGTTAACAGTGGACAATTATCAATAGGCCTGTGGCCCCAAGCATAATAGAATTTATGATTCTATTCAGCTACACAGATAATTAGGGTATTCTTTTAGGCGTTGGAGAGTCTAGGTACAAGCCCTGGGGCTCTTCCATAGGGGGTGGGGTACGGGGGCTGATTTTCCGTAGATACTGGGCATATAGCTCAAAGTCCACAGTCCAGCCCAAGATGGAGTCCTGCTTTCAAGATGGAGCCTGTTCTGTCTGTTTCCCTCTTCAATTGCATGGTCTTGGGAAAAATGCCCAATTACAAGTCAAACAAAGACTTCTGATTAAAAGATTCTGAAAAGACTTGGCGAAGGAGGCAGTCACCAAATGTTGGCTGGCTAGAAATGAGTTGGGAGGACATCCTTGCTAGAACGAGCCGCCTCCCCACCACCCCCCGCCTTTTCTTTTTTTTTTTTTTTTTTTGCTCAGGGAACAGTGTTGGCAAAGGATGGAAAAGTACAGCATTAGCTTGGGAAAAGCAGCCAGGGGTCTGCTTCAGCAAGAATGTGTGGTCAGCTGATGGGTAAAATGAAGAGGGAGAAAAGGGCTATCAGGACGAATATCTGAGGCAGGGCATTGTCTGTATATGAAAAGAGAAGTGAGTGCTTTTTACCTAGATGAAAAATCACAACGAAATAACTAGTAGTTACTGCCAAGTCTTGTCAAGGCTGAAGGGGAGCAAAGATTTAATTCCATAGCATTATGTTAACAAGAGAATGAGCCAATCTATAAACGAATCAAATTCTCTATGTAAACATTCCAAAACTGCTCTGGGGAAAACAGAGAATGTGGCTTGCTAAAGGACCCAAGAAAATGCATGGATTAGGTCAATTATAGGTTAAGACAGAAAGGTAAAGGGGAATAAGGAGGATGAGTTGGTTCAGGTTGCTACAAAATAAATTGTTTCAAAGTTGTTCGCTTAATACTAAAATTGTGGCCACTGTTTAAAAATCTAAAAACTGACAATACTTGCCTCCTTCCCTCCATCGCAGAGCTAATGATGAGAGCAAATAATTGTAAAGGTCTAACTTAAATACAAACCTCTAAATAATCTCTTCAAAAAGACTGTCCTTTTTAAAAAAGAAAAGGTAAATAAGTCATTGTTTAACATTGAATAGTTAACTATTTTCCACCACCAGGGAGCCAGTTCTATAAAAAGTAGATCTCTTAAGAGGAGGGTGACTTGCTGTCTGTATTAAATACTAAATTTTTAAAAATAACTTGTTAATATAACTTCTGTTTCCTTTATAGAGTATTAACATTAATAATCAGTGAAATGCACATTAGAGAAGATAATGTTTTAATAGTTTATTTCATTCATGATAATGAGCTAAGACTTGATATGGCAGAACAGAATGGCCTATTTACTCTGCCCACTTCAAAAGAAGACTATTCTGATAAGGGTTTTTGTTATTAGAAAGTGCTAATAACTGGAGATATTAAAAATATTTATATTATTTATTGAATGGAAGTCCTAATCTCTCTTCTAATTGCTTTCACCCCAAATAACCTGCCAGGGGCCTTCATAATAATGGCTTCTATTTTCACAAGACTTAATTTGTTACTCAATTTGTCTCCATTTTAGGAATAAAAGAGCAAATCTTAGCTAGGAATTTACTTCCCAACTGTAGATATCAAAGATTACTCCAATTTTAGCGTGTTTTTTCACAAATTGAAAATAGTTCCTTGAACTATCAAGAAAACGTTAAAAAATTAAATATGTATTAGTGGAAGCATTAAGATCACAAATCAGGGTGGGTAGAGATAAATGTCATCCCAAATGAATAAAATGCAATCTCCAAGAACAGAACTCTTGAGCTCAGTTTAAAGGGTATCCAAGGAGTGCATGTGTTGGTTTTTATTTTAGTGCTGCTCTTGAGAGCTGGGGTCATAGGAAGGGACTTATTTTCATTGGATGCTATAAATACATCTGAATCATTATATCATCTCTTAAGAGAGTTTTATAGAAATACCAGGCATAGTTTCAAGTACCTCTCTAAATATATGTCTTGGGATTGTTGCTAAGCCAGGTAATAAGGGGCATTACCACTTCGGCTAAGGCATATTTGTGTGACAGATTAGACCCTGTGTGTAGGCACCTATTTACAGGTCAAAGCCTGCAGGCCTTGAAAGGAGAAAGCTGGGAGCTCACCCAGGCTGGCCTCCAGCTCCCAGGCAGCTGTGTAATCCCACTGAACCTGTTTGGCAGCTCGATCAGCCACTGCTGCAGCTTGCAGATAAGACCCTCTTGGAAAGCCTGATAGCTTTGTCAATAAGGAAACTGCAGAAAGCGACTAGAAATTTCCAAAGCATCAAAACAGATTCTCCAATTTGAAAAAGCATTGACATCCACTCATTACAGAGAGCCCTTTGAATAAGATTTTTGTTTTGGAAGGATAGATGACAATTCTTTGCTTCTTTGGGTCACATGCAAATCTCAACCTTATCTTGATCATAAGCAACCATTGTTTGTTTGTTTTTAACCTGTTGCATCACTGAAGCAAAATGAGTCACAGTAGCCATGGAAACAAGATTAAGGTTGAATTTCCTCAACTATGCTTCAAAAACATCATTTAAGTGTTACAACTTCCCTATTAGATAAGTATTGCAGATCCCATTTTTTGACAGAATGAGCCTAGATCAGGGAGTAAAGGAGTGCCCCACCCACAACCCATAAAAAAGTAAGGCTTCCAGCCAGCTAGGTGTGGAACTACCTGCTGACCTGATCCATGATTTCATAACAACATGTGCCTCTACGGACCAGAGAACATTTGAGAAACTCAGCTGGGCTAACATTTTTTGCTTTTCAAAGCAATGCTCACTAAAGAGAGAATACCTTTATTAAAATAATACACCAGTTTATTAAAATAAGACACCAATAAGTCTCCTATTGTGAAGAAAAGTTACTGGGACATAATACTCAAGAAAATCATGAAGATGCTTTAGTCAAAGGGGAAAGAAAGAGACTGAGTGGGTAGACAATGGTGAAAGGGCTGGAATGTAGAAACCCAAGGGTGCCAGAAAAGAGAAAAATGTAGTGTATGCGTCTAGTTAAGCTGTTTGAAACACTGCTTTATCTCACTCAGTCTAATCGCTTATTCTGATAGTGCTTTCATTGCTGACTGTTCTTTCCCTATAATATTATTTTTTTCCTTTAAGAAATGATTTAAGTTTTATTGAAGTGTATTCGATGTACAAAATTATAAAAGTTACTATAATACCACTTTTTAACATAAGGGGTAGAGTTCCTTTCAGGATAATAATTTAGTTTTTCTTTTATAAACAGCTTCTCACCTGTTTAAGAGAAGTGACATGTACTCACAAGATAAGAACTGAAAAAACTATAAATCTTTTGTCTTGAGACCATAAAGAGACAAAGCGCGCTAATAACAAGCCTGTTGTGGTCATTTGATTTCCACAAAATACAAGTGAATTTAAGGAAACAGAGTGAAGGAATAAAACCATTAAATTAGCAGGTGTCCAAAAATGAGGGAAGCCCCAGGATACAAGGAAGTGAGCCTTTAAAGAAAGAAAATTAAAGCATTTCATTAAATGTGTGAAAAGAAATCTTTTAACAAAAGTTCTTTTGAATCACAGTGAAAAAATTTTGTTCTCAATAACAAAAACGGGTCAAATAAAATGAGGTTTTTCCTACATCTTATTATCTAAAGGAGAAAACTAGATCAAAATCTTTAAAGCATTATTTTTTCTTATTTTAATTATTTTTTAATTTTAAATCAAGTTTAAATAAATTAGAAGATTATTCATTATTACTTAGGTGTTTCTAGGACATTTCAAGTTTCACCCTACATCATTTCGTGAATTCTAACTAGAAATTTGTTGAGAATTTTCATTCCTTTATTTCCCAAATAATGAAAAGAACTGTTTTTCTGTTCTATAAGTAAAAATATCTATCTATATCTTAANGGTGTTTCTAGGACATTTCAAGTTTCACCCTACATCATTTCGTGAATTCTAACTAGAAATTTGTTGAGAATTTTCATTCCTTTATTTCCCAAATAATGAAAAGAACTGTTTTTCTGTTCTATAAGTAAAAATATCTATCTATATCTTAAAAATCCCAAATCGCTATGCAAACATGTAAGGAAGAGTGTAAAAATGACTTGAAATTGCCTGAGATAACCACAGTTAATATTTTTGTTTTCATCTTTTTATGTGTCTCACTTATCTACACACAAATTTCTGTAAATAGAACCCCATACATGCCATTTTTACTATGTGCTTACAATTTTTTTAAGCAATATTGTGTCTTGGACTTCCCTGGTGGTACATTGGCTAGGACTCCACTTGCCAATGCAGGGGACAGGGTTTGATCCCTGGTCTGGGAAGATTCCCCATGCCGTGGAGTAACTAAGCCTGTGCACCCCACCTGCTGAACCCCCATGCTGCAACTGCAGAAGCCATGTGCCTAGTGCCTGTGCTCTGCAACAAGAGAAGCCACTGTAATGAGAAGCCCTCACACTGCATCTGGAGAAGAGCTCCTACTCTTCACAGCCAGAGAAAGCCCATGCCCAGCAACAAAGACCTAACATAACCAAAAAATGAATTAATAAAAGTTACATTGAAAAAACTGTGCGAAAATATATATCGTTTCTTTGGTTGTATTCTCATTCCAGAGAATCAATACAAAAATATGGTATGGATGTGTTCTTTTCTTTCCCTGCATTCATATAAACAAATACATCTGTGTGGTATGTGTGTTTTGTTGTTGTTTCTGTTTAGTCGCTCAGTCACGTCCAACTCCTTGCAGCCCCATGGACTGCAACACCCCAGGCCTCCCTGTCCTTCACCATCTCTTAGGGTTTGCTCAAACTCATACCATTAAGTCGGTGATACCATCCAACCATCTCATCCTCTGTCATCCCCTTATGTATATGTATAATAGGCATTTCTCTGCATTTCATCTGTCTTATCTAAACGATACCATGGAGATTCTGCTGAAAAAACTGGTGCAGCCCTAAACACATTGTTTTTAATGACTGAATTATTTTTCCACTGAAAGTATGAACCTAATGCCAAATTTTTACATTTTTTCCTAATGGCAAACAAGGGTGCAATCAGTATCCTTGTCCATATACCCTCTCAGTTCAGTTCAGTTCAGTTAAGTCGCTCAGTTGTGTCCGACTCTTTGCGATCCCATGGACTGCAGCACACCAGGCCTCCCTGTCCATCACCAACTCC
>SJYV01029793.1:0-16867 GCA_006410875.1 Neotragus pygmaeus
TGACGGACTGGGGAAAAAAAAAAAAAAAAACCACCACCACCACCAAACCATAAACTCACTATCATGCAGTGAAGCCTTCGATACTGCACAGGGTAAGCTTCAGAATGTTTAAAAAGAAAGGAAGTGAGGCAGCTATTTCTCAGAATGAAATAATTTATTCACTATTTTCTTTACATTATATAGCTAGTAAATATTTTAATCACTCAAGTGTCATAGATTAATCTGCAATTTTCAAAGAAATACATACATAAATCTAAATGTATAGTGAACATAATTTCCTGTTTTTGACAATCCAGGTGCTTTAGAATTATGTGGAGTCTTTGGAATTTTTATAATAAAAAAGAAATGTGATCCTCTGGACTCAGAAGGTGAGGAAGGTAAGGATCATTAACTATGCCAAAGGCTATTCCACAAACTGCCCTTTTAAAGGGAAATATAAAACTCAACATTCAAAAAACTAAGATCATGGAATCCGGTCCATCACTTCATGGCAAATCGATGGGGAAACAATGCAAACTGTGACAGACTATTTTCTTGAGCTCAAAATCACTGCAGATGGTGACTGTAGCCACGAAATTAAAAGATGCTTGGTCCTTGGAAGAAAAACTATAACCAAACTACAGAGCATATTAAAAACCAGAGACATTACTTTGCCAACAAACTATGGTTTTTCCAGGAGTCATGTATGGATGTGAGAGTTGGACCATAAAGAAAGCTGAGCACCAAAGAATCGATGCTTTTGAACTGTGGTGTTGGAGAAGACTCTTGAGAGTCTCTTGGACTGAAAGGAGATCAAACCAGTCAATCCTAAAGGAAATCAGTCCTGAATATTCACTGGAAGGAATGATGCTGAAGCTGAAGCTCTGATACTTTGGCCACCTGATGCAAAGGACTGATTCATTGGAAAAGGCTCCGATGCTACAAAATATTGAAGGCAGCAAGAGAAGGGGACGACAGGATGAAATGGCTGAATGGTATCACTGACTTGATGGACATGCGTTTGAGCAAGCTCTAGGAGCTGGTGATGGACAGGGAAGCCTGGCGGGCTGCAGTCCGTGGGGTTGCAAAGAGTCTGAGCACCTGAACTGAACTGATAAACTTTTTACTTATTGTTTTCCCTGATTCCACTTTTCCCCTTCTATTTGCCATGAAGTGATGGGACGGAGTGCCATGTTATTAAGACAACAAAGAGGAAAAAACTTACACTAGCCACTATTCTAATGATAAAAATCTAGTTATTAGTATTTATGGACAAAAAGAAGATAGACTCGAGAACCATTTAGATGCATCAGACGGCAGACCTACAATGAGTTATTAAAGAAAGATGAAGGTCTTTAAATCATTATAATCTAAAATAAATTGAGAGGTCAATCCCAAATTTTTGGTGCCACAATCAGCCAACAGAAAAATGGGGTGGAAGAAACATGGGCGATGCAATTGGATAAAGTTCTTCACACTCTAAGTGAGGTAAGTTTCTCTTTAGTAGAAAGATTAAAGCTTGAGATTTTAAAAGCAAAGACTGTGAAAACACAGATGATGAACAGCACTGACTGTTTCGGGGAGAAGACAACATACGGGGGGCAGGGGCTCTTATTTTGTTCCCTTTTGTACCTTCAGAATTTTGAACTACATAAATGTATTTTACTCGAAATAGAAGTTAAATTTTAAGTTACAAACACTTATCTCAAACTGAGTTATTTAAAAATCTGGCCAATCCATGAACCAAAGGACCCAACATTCCCAGCTTCAATGTAGCATCTACATTTACTAAACGTGTGTTTGTTCTGTTAAAAAAATCTTAAGGGTAATTCCTCAGTATTTCAAAGGGATTGATAAACAGAGGGTTTTATCTTTAACCTGAGGTCAACAAACATCTCAGCTACACCTGACAACAGTTTTACAAAGCATTTTTTATTTATAGTTTTACTCTATAAATAAAAAAATATATATATACACACATATGAATCAGTGGCATATAGAGAGAACAAGATAGAAAGAATAAGGTTAATCTTGAATTAAAAATCCTGAGGTTGTACTTTCATAATATTTGAAAGTAAAGGAGTTAAGAGTCTGATCGATTATCAAAAGTTCTTAACCTAGACAGTGTATGTTTTCTTCTAACTTTTTATAAGAGGCAAGAGGAATTACATGACTGAACACCTTCGTGCTCGATGCAAGCCAAATGCTTTTCATATGTTGTCACACTTAAGTCTTACAATATGGTGAGGTGGACATTATTCTTCTTTTACAAATTTAAGAAACTTGGGGGGTGGTAATGACACAAACCTACACCTGTCTGAGATCCAAGTCCATATGCGTCTCTGAAACTGTGAAGCTGAAGGGGAAGAAATGGTTACCACCTTTCTGGATGTGGCTCCCCATCATATGAGACCAGAGTGACGTTACGAGGGTTGTGTACACCTGGCGGGAATCTTAACTCGAGATGATCTGATTTAGCATGTGGTTTAGAAGGCAGTGCAAAGAACGAACCAAGAGCAGACAGACAGGGGGTCCCGGCAGGAGATGTTTCCAGTTCTCCACCGAGAACTCCTGTCCCCCTTCTTTCAGCTGCCATCACCACGGGAATCTCAAGACACTGCAGTGTTACGACACAAGAAGTTACTCCAGTGAGTTGGCCCCCCAGGTCCCTCTGCTCTCCCTGCAGTTCCAGGGACTCTCACGAGTCTTCTCTACCCCACGGTGCTCAGCCCTCTCAGGGTCCTTCTTATGGTCCAGCTCTCACACCCACGCTTGGCAGCTGGGAAAACCACAGCCTTGACTAGACTGACCTTTGTTGGCAAAGCGATGTCTCTGGTTTTTAATATGCTGTCTAGGTTTATCACAGCTTTTCTTCCAAGGAGCAAGTGTCTTTTAATTTCATGGCTGCAGTCATCATCTACAGTTGATTTTGGAGCCCAAGAAAAAAACCTGTCACTGATTCCCCTTTTCCCCCTGCTGTCTGCCATGATCTCATGGTTTTGAATGCTGAGTTTCAAGCCAGCTTTTTCACTCCCCTCTTTCACTTTCATCTAGATGCTCTTTAGTTCCTCTTCACTTTCTGCCCTAAGAGTGGTATCATCTGAGGTTGCTGATATTTCTCCCAGCAATCTTGACTTCAGCTTGTGATTCCCAAAAAGCTTCACAAAGGACAGTCATTAAAGCTTGAAAGAGTCAGTGAGATTTTTTAAGATGACTTTAACGCAAGAGTGCAGGCTTCTATGGGGCTGGGTAGACCCCTCAGGTCTTGCGGCCTCTGCTCTGGAGCAGGGAGTGGCTGAAGAGGAGACCTCTAACGAGACTACTGCTGCCGGGGGAGGGGAAGGGGCCGGAGTGTCGCTGCAGCAGAGGTCCTTTGACCTCCAAGGCCAGACCAGATTTCCTGCATTAAATACGTCTGAAGTATTCATGGAGTTAATTCAGAAATTACTACTCATATCAATGCAAGGAAAATGTGTGTGAGGCTTTGACCCAACAGTTCAACACCCACTCTAATAGGTACCCTGCAAAATATATTTAGGTAATGTGTAATTGAAAGAAAAACTCCCTTACCTTTCACAGAACCACCGTGGGTGTGCGGAAGAGCAGCGATTCGAATACCATTTATTCTACTATTCAATCTATTGTCAGTTTTCTTAATTTTCTCCCTAAGCCAAAAGTATACATGTTACCAACATTTTTTAACAGTCCCTAGAGAACACATTAAGTACAATACTAACAAAATTCCCCTCAGTTTTTTCAATAATTTAAAAAAAAGTTTAGTAAGGTATATGTGAATGCAAGATCTGCCCTTCAGTGTGCAGGACTGGAAACTCTGCCCCTCCAAACTGAGTGTGATACATGACAACAGCCTTATTTTTATAATGTGCATGTGTTGATTACCTAGAACTAAACAAAAGAAGTCCAGAGTAAAAATAAAAAGAAAACTAATAGAAAAATACTATTTATACTACATAAACTAAACAGGTCTATTATTACATGTTGTCTTCTCTGACCAATTTCTATTACTGGAAACATTAAATTAAACCTACTTTTCTATTTGTGGCTTTCCTTTCTTCTTACTTATTAAAGATAAACTTCGTTTTTCAGTTGAATGCTACGGAAAAGAATAAAAAAGTAACTGGACCAAAGCACAGCCATACTCAGGAGCCATCCTCTTATTCTGATACAAGACACTGAAATGACACAATCCCAGCTGTATATTCTAACACATTCTTATTTTCAATCTTTTTTGAACTTACCTACTTGATCCACTAAAATTTGCATATTTTCTGACAAATACTTAATCATCAGAAAAATACCTACTCTGTATTTTGCTTCTATTAATAAAATGGATGTGTTTTCTTTTTGTCACTAAAAAAACACAATCAAGTAACTGCTATTTGCTACACATTTACTAGTCTTCTCATCAAGTTCAGGTCGGTAAGACACATGATTGTGTCAACTCTAAGAGAAAAGGTGCAGGCCCTGAAGTAGATGAAGAAACACGATCATCAGATGGACCTGAAAACCGGCCATTAGTAAGCATGACTCTAATAACACAATTTCTCAAAGTATGCTTTAGTGCTTTAGTTCATAAAAACACACCCCAGTAAAGGTTCACATCTGGACCTGAGTGTTAGCCGTAACACAGATCCATTTTCCAGAGAAGGTGGCCCCCTCCAGGGTGGTCCTGGTGAGCACCGCCCTGTACTCGAAGGGCCGTGACGCCTCGACACGCTGGGGAGCTCGCGGCGCTCGGACTATACCAGCGCCTGAAAAGCCAGTACTTCCTCACCACGTTTGGGAGTGCTGGGAAACTGGCCCAACAACTCACGAGGGAAGAGAGTTTTCAAAGTTCACATCTCCACAGCCAGACAGGGACCAAAACGTGAACAATTCTTTCAAAGCAAAAAACGTGGCCTAACAATGTATCCCTAGTGAATCATTTCCAGCATCATCACAATAAAATCTATTAGCATTTCTGAGTAATGAAACTGATATAAATACACGTCTTCAGGTCCCAGGGGAGCTTAGGTCATGTATTCCAATTAACTTTGAAGTCTTACACTGAAATGTTCCTTCCCTTCTTCTTACCAGATACTCTAGTGGACCTCACGGTGCTTAAGGATGTGACTCGCGTGCGGTAGCACCACCTGATCAGCATGGCAGCAGACAAAGCCACCCCGTACCTGGTCAGCCAAGGCCACGCACTGCTCCTGGTGCTGAACGGTGGCACAGGTCGGCTTCCTCCAGTCCATGACTCCATTCTGCTCAGCATACTGCATGGGGAGCCCGTCCACCAGGGAACAGCCTGCACCGACACTGCCAGCAAAAGAAAGAGTCCGCACCGGTGTGAGGCCCGTCCTCAGAAGCGCCCCCTGCTCAGCATGTAACGAGGAAGCGACGGCAGCCCTTTCTTCAGCACGTTAGTTTTTTATAGAATGCCTTGCAATAGCTTAAGGAAAAAAGTAAACTATGAAAGAAAGCCAGTGCATAGCATTCTCACCTATTTATTAATTAACACCTGTCTCTGAGGAGCTTGACAAAGGCACAGTCTATCTCTGGGCTCATCCCACATGGCTGACAGCTGGGGTGCGAACCCTGATCTTCAGAGAATCGCTACAGACTGTGTGTCTAAGGCAAGGGAAGGGACAGCATAACGTGACTGGAAATCAAGAGGAACAGGCCACAGAGACAGACTCAGAGAGAATCCAGAGAATTACTGGACGCGGACTCTAACAGTGGTCAACACTGGTCAAGAGCTGCAGGATGACAGAATTTTGGAAGAATACTGGAAAATAGAAAAAGGAATCAAATTTAAATTCTAGAACTGTGAAATAAATTAGGAATTCAATGGATGGAAACAGATGAAAAAACTCAGTGAAGAGGAAATCTGGTCAGGAGAAAATAGACTGGGGCGTGGAGAGGGGAAAAATGTGGCAGCAGAAGCTTGAGAGAGCACGTGGGATGCGGCAGAAAGCCGGGCCTGTGGGCGCCCGGGGCCGCAGAGGAGGGGGCTCACTCAAAGAATGCTGCAAGCTCATCACAGGGAACTGCTGAAAACCAGACAGAGGGAAAATTCACACACACAGTCCGGGTTTGGGGAAGCACCCTAACCTTCAGAGAGTGATAGGGTGGAGACGATGGCTACCTGCAGTCCTGAGCTCCCCCTAGAAGCAGAGTCTGGGTGGCGTGGTTGACATGGCCAGGCATCTGGGAAGCAGGAGCAAGGAAGGAGAGGGGCAAGTCAGATGGAAGAAGGAGAAGCCAGCCTGCGGGGCTGTCACTAGGGCCGCCGCCACGAGCTGCAAAGGCTCAAGCCCCTGGGATCCCCACAGCTACCTCCCCAGCGGCAGGAACCGGAGCTTCCCACCAGTGAGGGCAGAGCCCTGGGCGAAGGAACTTCCCGCTCTGAGCCGGCCGGTTCCAGGGCCACGCAGGCCCAGAGCACCCGCACAGCCCCTGGGCCAAGAGGCGACAGGCTCGTGGTGGGAGCCTGGAGAGGACCACGGCTGTGGGACGGGGTCGGAAGTCACACAGACGTTTAGCTGCTTTGCGGCAGAAATCAAACCTGGCTGAGAGGAGATGAAGTGAGGGACCAAAGGCACAGGCATGGAGACAGTGACCCGGGTGCTCGGAGCGCTGACTGGAAGTAATTACCCACCTGTAGTCCTATGTCCTATCTGTGAAATGTCTTTCAAAAAGGAAGGTGAGAGGGACATTTCTTCTTGAGGAAAACAAAGTGAACTCATCACTGGCAGACAATGATAATAGGAAATTCTCAAGTGTCCTTCAGTTAGAAGGATGCTCAGACACTGGAAGGAATGAGGAACAATGGAATGGCAGTGTCTACAGATGAACGAAACAAGGCTTTGTGAGGTTTGAAAGAGCATCAAGGTGCAGGACGGGTACAGTCTGCGAGCGAGGAGGAGCATGGGAGGGGATAGTGCCGCTAGGCCCTCACGGGGAAGCGGTGCGAGCGCAACCGCTGTCAGCCCTGCACACGCAGCCAGCGCACAATAGGACCTCCAGGCGACCGCTGCCAGGACCGAGAAACAGCGTCCGCACAGCTATCACGGCTAACACAGAGCAGAGCAGAATAAAAAGCACCCGAAAGCAAGGAGAGCGAGCTAAAGCTGATACAAATAACAAGCAAACAGTCAAATGGCAGAATGGCAACTGAATCTCAGTAAGCAAGCACGACAGGGATTTACAAACAGGCACCGGCCGGCATGGTTTAGGAGAGATACCTACTGCACAAGGGGACTTTTGCCGGCATGCTTCTTGTGGATCACGGTGTGCTGTAACACATCTAGAGCGGAGGAAAAAAACAATTTATTACACCACACCCTTCTGCAAAATCCAAACGGAGGCCACAGCTGATTTATGACCAAAACAGTGTTGACAGACCACTTAGAGTGCTTCCAAGCTCACAGAAAATTCCTCAAAGAAACAATTTCCCAAAGACACAGTCAGTGACTGAACTTCCTTAAATATCCTCTCAAACACGTTCCACCTAATAGCATATCAAATTGGTCCAAAACTACAAAAGTTGACTATGAGCATTAAACTGCAAAATCACAACATTGAATTTCAGGCCTTTTTTTTTTTTAATCATGAAAACAAATGAAGTGTCTCATATATTAAAAAAAACACACATTAATAAAGCCAACACCCATGCACCCACCTCCTGGATAGCTCTGTATTTTCCTCTTTCTATTAAGAAAGGAAACATCCCAGAACAATTAAATGCCTCCCTCCACTGCATTCCAGTCCCTCCCTCTACGGGTTAGCTGAGATTCGTGTTTTTAACTACCCATCTGTGTATTCACAAACACAGTGGTGCCACATGCTTGAATATACTCTAAATATCCTTTATTTTAACTGCCCCTAGTGTGAGCGTGCCCCAATCGACTCATGACTTCATCAGCATTTGAAATGTTCGGGTCACAGTCAGGGCTTTGCTGTCCCCCACAAGCTGCCGGGACGGCCGAGTCCTGGCCCCTGAGCCCATGGGCGACAACGTTCACAGAAGCAGAAATGCTGGGAAGCAGGAGGAACCACCTCCAACTGCACGACAGCGTCGAATTCTGTCTGAAACACTTACACCCATTTAAACTCCCATTGACAGTGGGTGAGAATTCCCCTTACTTCATATCCTTGATAATTCCCAAACTTGAAAACGGTCTGCCAATCTGATGGGTATGAAATCATTTCTCATTGTTTTTCATTTGCATTTTCTGGACTACTCAAGGGGCTGAACCATTCAAGATTCTTCTGTGAATTGCCTATTTTTATCTTCCCGTATGTTGTTGACCAGACTGATTTTCTCAATGATTTTTTAGAAGACTGTACAGTCTGGTTGTAGTCTTCAACTGTAAATACCCTGCATATGTCTTTGGTGTGGCTTTCTGTCACATGTTGAGCTTTAACTGAGAACAGAAAAATCTCCCCTATGGCCATGCTGCTCTGTCTTGTCTGGAAAGCCTTCTTGTCTCAGAGTACTAACCTTTAAAAACTCAAGTTTTATATTTTACATGTCACATATAATGTGCTATTCACTTGAAATGTTCTGTGCATGACAAAAGTAGGGATCTAATTATATAGTTTTTCCTGACTGGAGAGCCAGCTGGCACCACTGATCACACACACTTTGCCCCTGCTCTGCAGTGCCACCTCTCACACACCGCCCCACACTCTGTCTCTCAGCTCCTGGGCCTGCGCTGCCAGCCTGTTACCTACCCCTGCAACTACACCATGCAGAGCGACTCATCCCAGGGAATCAACATTTACCTTCTTCTTGACTCGATGCTTCCGAGCTGTCTTCTTTCAAGTGCTCTAACATCTTAGAGGTCTTCAGAGAGGACTGTAAGTTATCTGCAGGAAGTATTAAATAGCAGTAATTTTTAGGGAAATTATCACAGTGAGATAACCCAGTGTAATGATTACTTTTCTCCCACAGAAGCTGAGAGTTGGAGTTAATGGTACAGAGTGCGTCTCTAGTAGTGGGGACCTTGACGAAAGCAAGGGGACCTGGCACAGAGCCTCGGGCTGGGAGGGGGGCCCTGAGCCACGCAGCCAGCTCTCCCCACAGAAGCTGCAGGACTGGAGCCACTGGGCGAGCCTTCCCGCTCGCGCGCCCGGTGCACAATGAGGAGATGGGCTGGGCTGGCACTTTTAAGCCTCTGTGCTGTGTACGTCTCGTGCCCCTCTCACGGACGACAGGGTAGTGCGGTGATATCAGGCTGCCGCAGCGGCACACAGCACCTCCCGCTCCCGCTCCTCTTCCAGAAGCATGCTCAGCGCTCGCGGGCCAGCCCGGGCCCTTGGAACACACTGTACGAGCCGGATCGCTTCTCCATTACAGACAGACCAGTGGGCTTGCAGAGGTTACCATTTTAAGTCATTCGGGTGTCTAGCATCTGTTCTCTCAGATGTCAGAATGTGGAGGATCGCTATTTCAGGGAGGCAGGAGGAGAATGGGACTGCCGTTTCTGAGAAGTGTTGTGTTAGTCACTCAGTCATGTCTGACTCTGCACAACCCCACAGACTGCAGCCCGCCAGGCTCCTCTGTCCACAAAATTCCCCAGGCGAGAATCCTAGAGTGGTTGTCACTTCCCTCTCCAGAGGATCTTCCCAACCCAGGGATCGAACCTAGGTCTCCTGCACTGCAGGCAAATGCTTTAGCATCTGAGCTACTAGAGAAGCCCTTTCTTAAAGGAGCGGCTGCAAAATTAACTTTGCCAACAATATGTTCTTTGGTGAAATCACTTGAGATTTTCCACGATTTCAAAACATGTCCTTTAATACACTATCTTGATTTCACACAATTTAAGATCTTAAAAATCTACCAGCCTCTTTAGCATTACTCATGTAATTTATAAACTGCCGAACTCTCCAGACTGGTTTTCTCTTATTTATGTGTGTACTACTCACTTGAGCACATTCTCCTAGGCAGCCTTGCTAAAATCTGAATTAAAAGCTTAACTTCAGGCTTCAATGCTTCTTTAGAATTAAAGAGATGTTATTTATAGCCATTCAAAAAAATCACACTTGGTTCAAGAAGAAAGCACTGACTATTTGATGTTACTGGCAAAATATTTGTTAGAAAAGGCAGCTGAGATAGATGTGTACAAAACCAAATAAAAGCAGACTGTGATGAATGCTAAAACATGCGGGCGAAAGCAGACCACAGGAACACACAAGGAGGTTGGAAAATACTCTTGTGAGGTGGTTATTTCAGTTGGGTCCCAAAAAACAGGTGTGATCTTAACAGACTGAGACAAAAGGGTGCAAAAGAGCAAGACCCTGGAACACGAAATGGCCAGGTGTACTGAGTGGCTACCAACCCTTTAAGCTGGGGAGAGGAGGCTCAAGGGTGCTCATGACAGGGCCTGAGCTTCACAGCAGGTACCTAATGCTCTGAATAGAGGGTGGATGGAAGCTCCCATACTTTGGCCACCTGATGCGAAGAGCTGACTCATGGAAAAGACTCTGATGCTGGGAAAGATTGAAGGCAAAAGGAGAAGAGGGCAACAGAGGATGAGATGGTTAGACAGCGCCACTGACTCAATGGACATGAATCTGAGCAAACTCTAGGAGACAGTGAAAGACAGGGGAGCCTAGCGTGCTGCAGTCCATGGTGTCACAGAGGTGGACACAACTTAATGGCTGAACAACAAGAGGATTGACACACTGATCCTCAAGATAAAATCCTGGGGCAGGTTACAACACAGTGAGAAACTAGAATCGGAGAGAAGTGCGGCTTTGTACAGTCTGTGCATGAAAAAAAGGCCTGGCAATGGGACTGGTGAGAAGAGTAAGAAGGAAGATGTCCTCTGTCTGGTGTGGCTTGGTCCTTCAACGACTGGACATGAAGGGAAAATGTGAAGAGGCTAAGGCCAGAGCTTCCAGCCTGCGAGGCTGGGGAGGTCCTTATGGGAATAGGGGCAGAGGTCAGAGGTTATCCATCATCCAGGCTGCACTAGAGTGTCTTGGCAACCTGTGAGTCAGGTCTATTAAGGGGCCTGAAGATTCAGAAGGCCCACAAGTTTGAGATACTTGGCCCCTGTTTTGTGATGTTAGCGTTTTTTTCTTTTAAAATTTTCATTATAGTACAGCTGATTTAGCTGTTAGTTTTTGCTGTACAGCAAAGTGAATCAGTTATACATATACATATATCTACTCTTTTATAGATTTTTTTCACATACGGGTCATTACTGTTTTGTGACATTAGCTTTTATAAGTTGCTTTCTTTAAAACTGCAGTGAAAATTCACTAAAAACTACCAATGTTTCTAATTTGTATGCTACTTGACCTTAACTAAAATGGCAATCCCAAATACAGGATGGTGTGGTAAAGCAAGAAATCCAGGCCAGAAAAATGTCAGATTTCTACGGAGGAGCAGAGACACTTACTGAGGCTGTGTAGAGGGTCAGATGATATGGACTGAAAAAAGCTGTGTACTTTCTGACTCTGTAGAAAAGCTTGTGATGAAGTTGAAAATAGCTGCCTGCATGTAAAAAGAAAAGAGATTGGTTAATTTCATGCAATAAACCCACAAGATAGGTGAGATGGTAAACAAACCACCTGGCAGTGTAACTCAGGTACAAAAGACTGTTTTCCTAAGGAAGAGAGTATTTGTTTGCTAATGTATTTCCCATAGGAGGAAATGAATAAAAGACTTATTTATAAGAATCTAATAAAAAGGCTTATTTTCAACTTTATATAATCTAGTGATAAGGTTTCAATTCTGACCCAACATGTATTATTAACAGTCACCTTTCAGCTCAGAAAAACTGCAGGTTCTTTACCTTCTTCACGGGGGTTACTTTTCACCATCTGGCGGCACCATGAAGGAACCGTCCCACTCCCTGAAAATACAGACACTGGGAAGTTTGGAGCGGGGGAGTTCTGGAAGCTCCAAGACACCGCCAGGCTGGTCACAAGCACTGCTGCAGACTAAGGCCCGCGTGGCTGGTGAGGCGTCTCGGTGTGCACCACACCATGAGTCTAAGCTGTTACCTTTAATACCAGCTTTCCTCGTGTTGTATTAATGCCACTAGGGGATTCCAAGTGGAGGTCTTCCCTACAAAAGGGCAAGAGTTACGGCACAGTCTGATGGAAAGTTTACTTGGAATGTGACCACCAGCTCAATCACTTACAAGCTGAGTCACCCTAAACAAGGCATGTGGCCTTTCGGCTCCAATTTCCTCTCAGGAAACATCAACATTCCTCAAGGTTATGATACTCAAATAGTACACACATATTAAACTGTCACCCTGCTCAACACACAAATCCCTTTTCACTGCTTTTGAATACTTTAAGTGCTCATTCAAAAATTTAGTTCTTATTGTCTCCCCAAGGTTTCAGATCTACCATTCCGATTAGTTACAAAATCATTAAATACCAAACCAAGAGCTGACCCTTATGGACCGAAGCTTCCTCGTGCATTAGACAAAACTGCTTCTTGGAACTCAAAATGTGAAGATAAACACTCAACAGGAAGACAAAGGGGGAAATGGAGAGAGCGACGAGAAACAGATGCAAAGTATGGAGCTCATCTAAATTTCAGGTCTGAACACACTACCAAAGACTAAAATCTGGGGACTAAAATCCAAAGGCTTCTATTTATCCAGTTATGTTTACAAACCAACTAATTGGTCAGAAGTACAGTCATATTGAGTACAAGGCAGGGGCTTGTAATCAGCATGCAGGCTCGTCAGATTCACTGCTGCAGGGCCACGAGTGAGCAATCACACCCAAACAGGACGCAAAGCGGCCACCAACTGCTCGCGAAATTAAGAAAGATAAACAAGACTGCACTGCGACAGGACAGACGCCGTCCAGCCCCAAATGCACGCCTCCCGACCACACCTTCATCTTCCTAATCCACGGTGCAGGCGGTGCAGGCGGGAGGGAACGCAGACCCCAGGCCCTGTCTCGGCCCCACCGCCGCCTCACCTACACACTCGGCTCCTCCCTCCTGACACTCTCCTCCCTCACCTACACACTCGGCTCCTCCCTCCTGACACACTTTCCTCCCTCACCTACACACTCGGCTCCTCCCTCCTGACACACTTTCCTCCCTCACATACTCATTTCCTCCCTCCTGACACACTTTCCTCCCTCACTTACACACTCACTTCCTCCCTCCTGACACACTTTCCTCCCTCACCTACACACTCGGCTCCTCCCTCCTGACACACTTTCCTCCCTCACNGGCAGGGAGGGGGAGGGGGCGGAGAATAAAGCTCAAAAGCTTAACTGGATTTCTTAGTGCCAATAAAATTTACAACTACAACAGAGGCGGGAAGAAAAAGAAAAAAAATCCCAAAGATCTACAGAACAAGTCAAAAAATAATAATAAATGTTTTTGAGTCACTTCTGTCAGAGTACTTTCCCGCACTGGGTATCACAGTCCACCTCACCTCCCTAGGATGCCCTCCAACACTGTGCTGATCTCTGGACCCGCTGTGAGGGCAGCTCAGATTCTCATCTGGTCCTACCCCTGTGTGTTCTCGCCTCCAATGTCCACAGCTATCAGAGCTAGTGTGTTTTCTCTTGTGGGAGCGCTCTATGTCCTTTTATATTTTCCGTAGACACAGAGTCTGCTTGGTTGATCATGTGGATTTAATCTGCAGCTTGTATAACTGGTGGGAAGGTTTTGGGTCTTCTTCCTTCGCTATACTGCCTCTGGGTTTCAGGGGTGGTTTTATTTCCACCTCTACATGTGGGTCATCCACTGGGGTTTAGCTCCTGAGGCTGCCCTGGAGGGCTTGGGTTTGCCCCTGTGAGGGGCAGGTGTGGAGGTGGTGCAACTGCTTGGGTCGCAGGGGTTCTGGCAGCACCAGGTACTCAGGAGGGTTGGCAGCTAGGGTAGTAGCAGATATAGTGCTCTAGAAGGGGGTGGCAACCAGTATTGGCCAATACGCTCCAGTATTCTTGCCTGGGGAACCCCCTCTCTGACACAAAAGCCTGGCAGGCCACAGTCTACAGGGTCGCAAAGAGTCAGACGAGGCCCGCAGTGACTGCGCCCACAGACATGAGGTTTTTTATGTTTTTGCCTGTGGCAGCTTTGCCCCTGTGAGAGTTAAGCATTAAGGTGGTGCAGCTGCTTGGCTTGCGGGGACCCTGGCGGCGCCAAGTGTGCAGGGACACGGACTGCCTCCGCTCCAGGAGTTACGGCCCTATCAGATGCTTTTCTCGAGCCTCTTGTAGCTGGTGATCAGAAAGCCTCTTTGGCCAGACTTTCTTCGTAGCTCCACCCGTTCAGGCACTTACAGGGCTCCCTCGCCTGGGGTCCTTCTCAGTTGTTCGGTGTGTCAGGCACATAGAGGGGACCTCCTGACTGGGGTCCTACTCTGTAGATCGGCAAGTCAGGCACTTAAAGGGGCACCCTGGGTGGGGTCCTACTCTGTAGTTCAGTGGTCAGGCGTTTGATGGGCCAGCCTCTCTATTGTTGATGCTGGCGTGTGGAGAGAGGGAGGCTTTGGTGATGGCTCCACCCCTTACGTGTGACTCAGCAGTATCGCCTTGCTTCCATGGCTGCCTGGTTTTCCTCCACTGGCATTTCCCAAGACGATTTCCTCCCTCACATCCCCTTGATCTGTCTCACTGCAGTCAACAGCAGCGCTTGCCCAGGAATTGCTCCACAATTCCTAAACTCCAACTCCCAGCCACTGCCCCTTCCAGGAGACCCACATTCTGCCCCCCGCCCCCCACCCCGTGTATGTATGGCTGCTGCAGGGCTGTCTGATTCTCATTCCATTTGGGCTGCCACAGATCAACTGTTTCATTCTCAGCCTTAAATGCTTCTCCTTTGACTCAGACAATTGGCGGGATGTGGGGATTGGACCCCTGCCTCTGTTTCCCCACCCGCCCAGGGCAGGTCCAGTCCTACTGATACTCCTGTTTTCCCCCCTAGCTGCTTTCTTCTACCGAGTTTTGCGTGGTTCTCTCCACTCCAGTACTCTTGCCTGGCAAAACCCATGGATGGCAGAGCCTGGTGGGCTGCAGTCCATGGGGTCGCTAGGAGTGGAACATGACTGAGCGACTTCACTTTCACTTTTCACTTTCATGCATTGGAGGACAGGGCAACCCACTCCAGTGTTCTTGCCTGGAGAATCTCAGGGGTGGGGGAGCCTGGTGGGCTGCCGTCTATGNCATCTCTCTTTCTACTCCACATATCTAACTCCTACTCACCCTTCAAAACCCAGATCAAATCTCATTTTCTTAATGAAGTCTTTCCTAACCATCCTACTTCAGGACCATTTCCTCTCTGCTATAATCCCACAGTATTTAAAGCCACCATTATTTTTGGAACTGCTACTTCACATACACATATGGATTCATTTTTATGCATGTCTAGTGGGGGGAAGAAAGGTTGCAATCTGGAACAGTTTATTGTAAAGGATTTAGTCACTCTGGGCGGCATGGTAGATGGAGACGCAAAATAGGCATCCGTTTGCCAAATGTAGTTTAAAATTCCTGTGGGTGGATCTTAGAGCCCAGATCTGCAGGCCGTGTGCCTGGCTTACCCACTTGGACCAAGCACTGCTGTTCAGAATGGCCAAAACCCACAGAGGCCCAGTTCGTCTCTGCATCCGGCAATAATTCCAAGAATTTCTGTATTTGTCCTTCAGTGATTCTTCTCAGAGTTCTGTCAGCTAAAGAGGAATACTTTAGCAATATCTAATGTTTATTGAGTGCTTACTACGTGCTGGGCATTGCGTTAAGTGCTTTATCCACATCTTCACAGTAACAATTAAGGTAGGACTATCACTTTCATTTTACATGTGAAGAAATGGAGGGTAAGAGAGATTGAATAACTTGCCCAATTTTACACAGCTGGTAGCAGTGTTAGTCAGAGGAATTCTGGCTTTTCTGTTTTTATTTTATTCTTGAATTTTAACCCTTCTATGCAATCCAGGGATGGGTATAAAAACTAGTAAGCTTACCCAAAGCTTTCCAATTTTCAGGTGAATGCTGGGACTCATAATCTTTGTGGTCTAAGAAGCTTTGCATTGAAATGAGGATTATTTTAGTAACAACATGGTTTTCCCACTGAAAAGATGTTTTGTCATACTCAGATTTAAAATAACTGCTGCCTTGTCATACTCCCATTCTATCCTGAAAGCCCAGCGCTGGACAACTGGGAAGATAGGGCGTGAAAGGGCAACTCATGAAAATGTTTTCTGGGAAAACTGATGGGTGAAAGACTTCCTGAGAAATTTCACACTGGGAAGGAATACTCTGCTCTGCTGTATTTCACGGCAGATCGTGAACTCCTTCTTTGGGGCACGGGTTCCTTGCCCTGTGTTTATAGTTGTCACTAGTTCAGGTGGCCTGAAATGCCTGATGTTGGAAGTACTTGCCATTTCAGATTCCCCATCGACCATGAAGGGTGAAAAGAGTCTCCTGATCTGTTTAAAAGTTTATTTATTTGTTCATTTATTTTTGGCTGTGCTGGGTTTTCTTCGCTTCATGGGCTTTTCTCTAGTCATGGTGAGTGGGGGCTACTCTCCAGTTGCGATTCATAGGCTTCTCACTGTGCAGCCCAGACTCTGGGAGTGCAGGGCTTAGTAGTTGCAGCTCCCTGGCTCCAGAGCATAAACTCAAGGGTTGCTGCCCATGGCTTTTGTTGCCCTGCAGCATGTGGGATCTTCCAGGACCAGGGATCAAACCCATGTCTCCTTCACTGGCAGGCAGATTCTTTACCACTGAGCCATGAGAGAAGCTCTCTCCTAATCTTATAAAAAGCAGAATCATATAACTTAGAAAGATGGAGTTTGTATCCATTAACAGAGGGACAGATTTTTATGTTATTTTTGTGTGTGTCAGTTTGAATATGCAGACTTGATGGAGATATTGGTTGCATCCATTTTTT
>SJYV01029796.1:0-12863 GCA_006410875.1 Neotragus pygmaeus
CTTGCTTCTATCACCAGTCACATGCACAACTGGGTATTGTTTTTGCTTTGGCTCCATCCCTTCATGCTTTTTAGAGTTATTTCTCCCCTGATCTCTAGTAGCATATTGGGCACCTAATGACCTGGGGAGTTTCTCTTTTGGTATCCTATCATTTTGCCTTTTCATACTGTTCATGGGGTTCTCAAGGCAAGAATACTGAAGTGGCTTGCCATTCCCTTCTCCAGTGGACCACTTTCTGTCAGACCTCTCCATCATGACCCGACCATCTTTGGTTGCCCTGCAGGCATGGCTTGGTTTCACTGAGTTAGACAAGGCTGTGGTCCTAGTGTGATCAGATTGACTAGTTTTCTGTGAGTATGGTTTCAGTGTGTCTGCCACTATGCAGAAATTAGAACGACTAAAATTTTTAAAGACTGACCATACCAGCAACTGATAAGGATAAGGGGGAGTTAAGACTGCTGTATAATGGTAGCAGAAACATTAAAAGGTACACTGCTTTGCAAAAGAGTTGGACAGTTTTGTTTGTTTTAATTAACATTCACCTACAATGCTAAATTCTGAGGTGGATACAGAGCAACTGAAACTCTCACAGATTGCTCCAAGGAATGAATAATCTATAGTCACCTTAGAAAACAGTTTGGCAATTTCTTACATACTTGAAATACATTTACCATATAAACCAACGTCACCCCAAAAGTTTTATTCATTGAACGATAATATAGGTTCACAAAGAAATCTGCATGTGAGTGTTCACTTCAGTTTTATTTGTAACTATGTGAAAGTGTCAACAATCCAATCGTTCCTCACTTGGGGAATGGATAAACTTCAGTGAGTCCACACATTAAATTCTACACAGCAATAAAAAGGAAAAAACCAAATACACATAACCCACATGGATGAATCTTAAACACACTATACAAAGTAAAAACGGCCGGACTCAAAATGCTATACCCATTTTAAATTCCATCTTAGGAAACTTTGAAAAAAGAGAAAGTTTAAGTTAAGAGGGCCTTCCCTGATAATTCAGTTGGTAAAGAATCCACAGGCAATGCAGGAGACCCTGGTTCAATTCCTGGGTCAGGAAGATCCACTGGGGAAGGGGTAGGCTACCCACTCCAGTAATCTTGGGCTTTCCTGGTGGCTCAGCTGGTAAAGAATCTACCTGCAATGCAGGAGACCTGGGCTCAGTCTCTGGGTTGGGAAGATTCCCTGGAGATGGGAAAGGCTACCCACTCCAGTATTCTGGGATGGAGAATTCTATGGACTATATAGTCCATGGGGTCAAAAAGAGTTGGATGTAAATGAACAACTTTAACTTTAAGCTATTCTAGATTCCCTACATATGCATTAATATGTATTTGGTTTTGGTTTTTGTTTTTGTTTTTGTTTTTTGGAATCTAGGAAAGTAGTACTTTCCTAGAAAGTAGGAAAGCCTATTTTCAGGGAAGGAATGGAGATGCGGAAGCAGAGTATGGACTTATGGACACAACAGGGGAAGGAGAGGGTGGAATGAATTGAGAAAGTAGCATCGAATATATACAGTATTAAGTGTAAAATATATAGCTGTGGGAAGCTGCTGTAATACAAGGAGCCCAGATGGTGCTCTTTGATGACCTAGATAGTTTGGATGAGGGAAGGGGATATGTATAATTATTACTGACTCGAGTTACTGTACACAGAATCCAGCACAGCATTGAAAACAATTTCCCTCTTATTATAAAATAACTGAAAATAAAAATAAAAAACTATATTAGTGGTTTCCAGGAGCTTGGAATAGAGAAAGCATTGACAAAAAATGTGGCATGGGGGACATTCTTTTTATGATGGAACTGTTCTAATCATTAAAAACATGATCTTGCCATTCTGTCTCTTATTTTTCTTATTAGGAGAGTTAAAAAAAAAAAAGAATCCTATCACCCTCTAGAGCTGGTGTAAGATTAGGTGACACAAAATAATTGCAAAATATCAAGTACCAAATGTGGGATCAACAAATACACTCTAAGAAAACTATACTCAATACCCTGTAATAAACCATAGTGGTTTATTAAATAATACAAAAAAGAATACATTAATATGTATAACTGAATCAGTGTGCTGTACAGCAGAAATTAACATTATAAGTCAACTGTACTTCAAAAAATAAATGTAAAAGAACACACTGTTAAATCAGTGTTAGTTACTTTCTGCCACTGTGAAAGTGAAGTCGCTCAGTCGTTTCCGGCTCTTTGCGACCCCATGGACTGTAGCCTACCAGGCTCCTCCATCTATGGCACTTTCCAGGCAAAAATACTGGAGTAGGTTGCCATTTCCTTCTCCAGATGATCTTCCCAAACCAGAGATTGAACCCGGGTCTCCCACATTGTAAGCAGATGCTTTACCCTCTGAGCCACCAGGAAAGTCACTTTACTGTAAAATAAATTAATTATTCTGCTGCTGCTGCTAAGCTGCTTCAGTCGTGTCCGACCCTGTGCAACCCCATAGACGTCAGCCCATCAGGCTCCCCCCATCCCTGGGATTCTCCAGGCAAGAACACTGGAGTGGGTTGCCATTGCCTTCTCCAATGCATGAAACTGAAAAGTCAAAGTGAAGTCGCTCAGTCGTGTCGGACTCTTAGCGACCCCATGAACTGCAGCCTACCAGGCTCCTCCATCCATGGGATTTTCCAGGCAAGAGTACTGGTGTGGGGTGCCATTATTCTTCAGTGTTGGCTTAATCCAGGTCTTTGCCTGGAGCAACTTTCTCATAGGACCCATACAGGTGCAGACCATGAAGTATAACTGGAGTACTACTGAGCTGTTGGTACCTGAATACATAAGTGGAACCAGTTATTTCACATTAGAGGGGCTAGAGTTAATTTCAAAATGTACTAGTGGCTTCCGGCAAATAGCCAAAAGCTGCTTTATTTTGTAGGCAAACTATCCAATTATGGCCCCTACTGGAGATCAATTCTGAAAAGATAACATTGTTTTAGACTAAAGCAGCTCCACCCTGGGATGGGGGTTGGCAATGAAGGACAGATGGAATTTCAGTTGGTCTGCCTTCCCCCTGGGTTCTTTGAGCACAGCTTGCTCAACCTGTTCATTCTTGACCAGAGTTATATCCTGTAAACATCACACCCAAAGTATAAATTCAAATATTGCTTGAGGCTTAGGTGTCTCTATCTGATTTTCAGGCCACAGATGACTATTTCCTTTTAAGCAACAAACCAAATGAATTAGACTCCTAGGGATACATAACTTCAGGAAACAAAAATATAATATTTATTATTTTTTCCAAGTTATAGATGCAAAAAGGGACATTGAGATGTTACAGCAAGTATAAAAAAAGAAAAGCTTTTCATTCTTAAGAAGTAATGGCTAATAAAGCACACTATATGTGTGTGTGTTTGTATATATACACACACACATTTTTGTTTTAATTCTATTAGCTCCATAAACATCAATATTAATGACATCCAGGTTTTTAGAAGAACAGCTCTGAACAGATTTCCATATATGAATCAGGATTGTATGGTTGTTCTTTGCTTGACCTTGGTGACCTTGAAGAAGAAAAAGATAAACAATGAGATGAACCTGATTATATATTTCTCCCTTCATTCACACTGCCACATCCCTTTTCCTCTTCCCACCTAAGAGGCTCTTCTCCGAGTCTCACCTAGCTTATTTAGTGAATCCCTATCTTTTGAGCCACCACCCCCAATTCTTTGTTGGAATCCTGAAATGAGATAGGTACTCATACCCAGCATAAGTGCATGTGGACAGGCAGGAGTTTTGGAGAACAAGAGAGAAGAATCAATTATACTCAAGGCCAAGAGTTGAAGGGAAAGTTCTTACTGGGAGGAAAGGTGGAAGGAAGGGACAAAAGGTATTCCTGGTGCCATGCTGTGAAAGAAGGATTGGGATGTCTCATTGAGAGCCTGAGAACTGGCAAGACTAAAGAGCATGTGCATTTCTGAGTGCTTGGATATGCCACCCTTTGTATCTGATCTGTTTGCATTCCAGTACAGGCGCACCTCAGAGACAGTATGGGTTCAGCTCCAGACTACTGTGACAAGGAGAATATTGCAATAAAATGACACACTTTTTTTTTGCTTTCCCAGTACATATAAAGGTTATGTTTATACAATATTATACTGCAGTCTATTAACTGTGCAAGAACATCAATGTACATAACTGAATCAAAAAATACTTTATTACTAAAAAACATTAACCATCATCTGAATTTTCAGTGAGTCATAATTTTTTTTCTTTTTTTTTTTCTAGAGGAGGATCTTGCCTGGATATTGATGGCTGCCAACATGAAGCTGATGTTTGCTGAAGCTTGGGTTAGTGGTAACAATTTCTTAAATAAGACAATGATGAATTTTGTTGGAATGATTGACGTTTCCTTTCATGGAAAATCTGTCTGTAGTATGCAGTGCTGTTTGATAGTGTAGAGGAAATTTATCTCCCCGAAAAGATGTCTTTCAGGCATGAGGATTAACTTATATTGATTATTTTTAAGAAACAGAAGCCTCTGGAAATCTTTCTTTTCACATCCCCTTTAGTACCTAAAAGATGCTTGCTCCTGGGAAGGAAAGTTATGAGCAACCTAGACAGCATATTAAAAGGCAGAGACATTACTTTGCCCAACAAAAGTCCGTTTAGTCAAAGATATGGTTTTTCCAGTAGTCATGTATGGATGTGAGAGTTGTACTATAAAGAAAGCTGAGCACAGAAGAATTAATGCTTTTGAACTGTGGTGTTGGAGAAGACTCTTGAGAGTCCCTTGGACTGCAAGAAGATCCAACCAGTTCATCCTAAAAGAAATTAGTCCTGAATATTCATGTGAAGAACTGACTCATTTGAAAAGACCCTGATGCTTGGAAAGATTGAAGGCAGGAGGAGAAGGGAATGACAGAGGATGAGATGATTGGATGGCATCACCAACTCAATGGACATGAGTTTGTGTAAACTCTGGGAGCTGGCAAAGGACAGGGAGGCCTGGAGTGCTTCAGTCCATGGGGTCTCAAAGAGTTAGACATGACTGAGTGACTGAACTCAACTGAACTTAGCTACCTAAAAACTTTAGTTAAAGAGGCTGTTCCCAGAATAAAGGTCTTGTAAGAGATATCTGCAAAGAATATGGGCTAAGTGTGGTAGAGGAAACTTTGCAGGGCCCATAGAGTAGAGTTCACTCTCTGTCCCATCTTCTCTGGATGTCCAGCAAACATTTGTTTACTATAACATTTGTTTTTCCATCTCCATGTGAATTGTCTTTCTCCCCAGTGGAGGTCTCAAACAACTACCCCTGAAATTCTCTTTTATCATTAACTGCTATGGTATTTAACTGAAGATGGTATTTAAATTGAGGGTTTCAGCCATTTTGGTGGGCTATTCATTTTTTCTGGGTCCCTCATGAATCAGTCAGTTCAGTTGCTCGGTTGTGTCCAACTCTCTGTGAACCCAAGGACTGCAACGCCAGGCTTCCCTGTCCATCACCAACTCCTGGAGATTGCTCAAACTCATGTCCATTGAGTCTGTGATGCCATCCAACCATATCATCCTCTATTGTCTCCTTCTCCTCCTGCCTCCCATCTTTCCCAGCATCGGGGTCAGTTGTTCACATCAGGTGGCCAAAGTATTGGAGCTTCAGCTTCAGCATCAGTCCTTCCAATTCAGGACTGATTTCCTTTAGGATTATCTGGTTTGATCTCTTGCTGTCCAAGGTACTCTCAAGAGTGTTCTCCAAACCACAGTTCAAAGACATCAATTCTTTGGCACTCAACTTTTTTTATGGTCCAAGTCTCACATCCATACATGATTACTGAAAATATCATAGCTTTGACTATACAGACCTTTGCTGGCAAAGTAACATCTCTGTTTTTTAATATGTTGTCTAGGTTTGTCATAACTTTTCTTTCAGGGAGCAAGCAAGTAGGACATGTGTCCTTTCCATGTACACATGTTATTAAACTTTTGTTTGCATTTCTCTTGTTAATCTATTTCATTTTAATTCTTAGACCAGTCTAAAGAACTTAGAAGAGTAGAAGAAATTTTCTTTCCTCACCAACAACAGCCATAGTATAACTTTTTTCCACAATTAGAGCCAAACTTCTCAAACCCTGTGACTGTTTTATCAACTAAGTTTGTATAATATTCTAAATCCTTTGTTGTTTCAACAATATTCACAGCATCATCCTTAGGAGTAGATGGCATTTAAAGAAGCTATTTTCTTTGCTCACACAGAGATGGTTAGATAGCATCACAAAGTCAATGGACATGAATTTGAGGAAACTCTGGGAGAAGAAGGCCTGGTGTGCTGCAGTCCATTGGGTCACAAAGAATTGGGCATGACTTAATGGCTGAACAAGAACAACAAGAAGCAACACCACATCTATTAAAGTTATCATCAAAGTCCAATAATTCAGTAACATCTTCAGGCTCCACTTCTAATTCTAGTTCATTTTCTACCACATCTGCCATTACTTCCTTCACTGAAGTCAACCTTTCAAAATCATCCATGAGGGATGGAATTAATTTCCTTCAAATGCTTATTCATCTTGGTATTTTGATCTCTTCCCACGAAATATGAGTGTTCTTTATGACATCTAGAATGCTGAATCCTTTCCAAAAGGTTTTTATTTGACTTTGCCTAGACCCATCAGAAGAGTCAAATCTACTGCAGTTACAGTCTGGTGAAATGTATTTCTTAAATCATAATCCATGGGATGCAGAATGGATGTTATGTTAGCATAATAACAACATTAATTTTTTCATATATCTCCATAGGACATCTTGGATGATCAGATGCATTGTCAATGAGCAGCAATATTTTAAGAAACAATCTTTTTTTTTTCTTTTTCTAAACATTAGGTCTCAGCAGTGGACTTAAAATATTCAGTAAAACATGTTGTGAACAGATGTGCTATCATCCAGGCTTTATTGTGCCATTTATAAGAGCAAAAGCAGAAAAGATTTAGCATTCTTAAGGACCCTAAGATTTTCAGAATGATCAGTGAGCACTGGCTTCAACTTAGTCACCAGCTGCATTAGCCCGTAACAGTAGAGTCAGTCTGTCCTTTGAAGCTTTTAAGCCAGGCACTAACTTCTCTTCTCTATCTGTGGAAACCCTAGATGATACCTTCTTACAATATAAGACTGCTTCAACTTCACTGAAAATCTGTTGTGGAGTGTAGCAATCACTATTAATCATCTCTGCTAGGTCTTCTGGATAACTTGCTGCAGCTTCTGTATCAGCTAATACTTGCTGCTTCATCTTGTACATTTATGTTAGACATGGCTTCTTTCCTTAAAACTAATGAATCAATTTCTGCTAGCTTCAAACTTTCCTTCTGCAGATTTCTCATGTCTCTCAGCCTTCATAGTCTTTAAGTGTTAGGGCTTTTCCCTAAGAATGATTTCCATCCAGCACAAAAATTTTCCATGTCAACAATAATGTTGTTTTTTTGTCTTATCATTCATAGGTATAACATTTTTAATTTATTTTTGCATTCACAACTTGTCTATTTGTTGCAAGAAGCCTAACTTTTGACAGCTTTTTTTTTCCTTTCTTACTGAGCTTAATCATTTCTAGTTTTTTATTTAATGTGAGAAATGTATAACACTTCCTTTCACTTGAACACTTAGCAGTTTCTATAAAATTATTAAATGGCCTAATTTCAACATTGTTTTGCCTCAGGGAATTGGGAGACCAAGGAGAGGGAGAGAGACGTGGGAATTTCCCATCAGTGGAGCAGTCAGAACACACATAACATTTATCAAAGAATTCCCTGTCTTATACAAGCGTGCAGTTCATGGCACTCCAAAATGATTTCAAAAGTAACATCAAAGATCACTAACCCCAGATCAAAATGACAAATACAAGAATTCAAGAAGAAGCTTGAAATATTAGGAGAATTGTCAAATATGACACAGGCACTCAACGTGAAAAATGTTTTGGGAAAACGACTCCAGGAGACTTGCTCTACACAGGATTGCTACAAATCCTTTATTTGTACAATAAACAAAATAAAAAGCAAATATCTATGAAGCACAAGAAAGTGAAGTATAATAAAGCAAAGTATGCCCATAGTAGCCTTTGCTAGTATTCAAAGAATCCATTCCACATGAATGTGTGAGTTTGACAAAAACCATGGAATTTGTCCCGTAGGACCAATCACCTCTGTTGTTGACCAGCATGTGTATCTCACCAAAGGCAGATAACTTGGTGTTCTGAAAGGCTCAGAGGCATCCTTGATCATTTATTAATAGATCTGAAATGGACAAGTAACTACCCTCTGAGATAAAAGATATTTCCTCCATTTTATAGATGATGAATCAGAAGTTTTTAGTATTTAAGTTATTAGTCAACTAGCAAATTGTAGAACCAGTATTCGAAATAAATTTGCTTTAAAAAGTCAAAATTTAATAATTAATCCACCTGTTCTGAAAACTCAAACAACTTTATAATATTTAGCTTAGATATAGCTTTTGATAGACTTTCTGAAGTTTCTATCTTTAATATGATTAAAAATATCCTTAAATGAAAACTAATAGATGCTAATGAAAGAAACTGAAGATGACACAAACAGATGGAAAGATATATCATGTTCTTGGATTAGAAGAATTAATATTGTTCAAATGATTATACTACCTAAGGCAATGTACAGATTTAATGCAATCCCTATCAAATTACCAGTAGCAATTTTTACAGAACTCCAAAAAGTTTGTAATTTGCATAAAACCACAACAGACCACAAATAGCCAAAATAATCTTGAGAAATAAAAATGGAGCTGGACAAATCATGTTCCCTGACTACAGACAACACTACAAAGCTATAATCATCAGAATAGTATGGTTCTGCCACACACACAAAAAAAAGACATATAGATCAATGGCACAGACTAGAGAGCCCAGAAAGAAGCCTTACACATTTATGGCCAATTAGTTGGTGACAAACGAGGCAAAAATATACAATGGAGAAAAGATAGTCTCTTCAGTAAGTGGTGATAGAAAAACTTGATAGATATGTCTAAAAGAATCAAACCAGAACATTCTCTAATACCATTTAAAAATTAAACTCAGGATGGATTAAGGACTTAAATGTAAGTCTGAAAATACTAAAACTCCTATCAGAAATATAGGCAGAACAATCTTTGAAGTAAGTTGAAGCAATATTTTTTGAATCAGTCCCCTAGAGTAATGGAAATAAAAACAAAAATAACCAAGTGGGACCTAATTAAACTTAAAAGATTTTGCATAGCAAAGGAAACCATAAATAAAACAAAAAAACAAGCCACAGACTGGGATAAAGTGTTTGCAATAGATGCTAAAACAGGGATTAATTTACAAAATATACAAACAGCTCATACAGCTTAATATCAAAAAACAAACCCAATCAAGACATGGGCAGAGGACTAAATAGGCATTTCTCTAAAGAAGACATATAGATGGAAAACAGACTCATGAAAAGATGCTCAATATTGCTTATCATTGGAGAAATGAAAATAAAAAATACAATAACTGTCATCTCACACCAGTCAGAATGGCAATCACTAAAAAGTCTTAAAGTAACAAATGCTGGAGATGATGTGAAGAAAAAGAAACCCTCCTACACTGTTGGTGTGAACATAAATTGGTGCATCCACTCTGGAGAACAGTATGGAGGTTCCTTAAAAAACTAAAAATAGAGTTATCATATCATCCTACAATCACACTCCTGGGAAAATATCTGAAGAAAACTAATTTGAAGAGATATATGCAGCCTAATGTTCATAGCACCACTATTTACAATACCAAGACATGAGAGTAATCTATATGCCCATTGACAGATGAATGAATAAAGATTGGGGGTAACAATGGAATGCTACTTAGCCATAAAAAGAATAAAATAATGCCATTTGCAGTAACATGAATGAACCTAGTGATTGTCATACAGAGTGAAGTCAGACAAAGGACAAATATCATATGATATTACTTATATGTGGATTTTAAAAAATTTTTAAAAAAAGATATAAGTGAACTTACCAAACAGGAAAAGACTGACAGACACAGAAAAAAAATTATGGTTACCAAAGGGGATAGTGGTGGGGGGAGGGGAAATAAATTAGGAATTTGGTATTAACATATACACATTACAATATATAAAACAGGTAAACAAGGACCTACTGTATAGCTCAGAGAATTATACTTGATTTCTTATAATAACCTATAATGGAAAAGAATCTGAAATGAGTATATATATACATGCGTGTGTGAATACAATATATAAATGTGTGTGCGTGTGTGTGTGTGTAACTGAATCCCTTTGCTGTACACTTTAACCTATATTCTAAAATGTCCTTTAAAAAAAAGAATGATGAAGAGGAACTTCACACACACTAAATGACAAGGATTAGTTATTTCACCTGATGGACTCTCTGTGTAATAGCAGCAGTACAGTTTTCTTAAAGACTTCTACTTTGGAACAATGATAACCCATCAGAAGCTCTCACCTTGATGAAACTATGAATTACAGATCTCAGCTGCCTCTTATCCCCACTTTCCGCCAATTCAAAGCATACGAGTGTCAGTTTGTCACCCTCTTCACAGTTGATACTGGTTAGTCGCTGTCCATAAACCACGATTTCCATCACTCCTGTATCATCTTGTATTTCATAATATATGAATTCCTTACATACCCATTTCTGCAAAAGAAAATTAGCATTCGTTTTTTGAGAACTGGATCAGGAATTACCACAACTTTGAAAAATGGAGAGTGTTAGTGGAAACTTCTCTCAGAACAGTGAATACGAGCTGGAGGTCTAAGTATTACAGGTATCAAATAGTGTAAGATATCTTGTTCAGTTTATCCTTCCATTTAAATTCTCTATCTTTTCTTTCTTTAGGTGTTTGTGTGCTGGATCATTCTAGAAAAAAGGATTATTTCCCTAATTTTTCCTGCTTCCATCTAATAATAGCTGAGATTTCCTAAGGAACTTAGATGTGGTATGGTCTGATAAGCATCAGAGGCTTTTTTTGGATTTTCCTGGCTTCCCTGGTGGCTCAGATGGGAAAGCGTCTGCCTGCAATGCGGGAGACCCAGGTTCGATTCCTGGGTCAGGAAGATCCCCTGGAGACGGAAATAGCAATCCACTCCAGCACTCTTGCCTGAAAATTCCCACGGACGGAGGAGCCTGATAGGCTATAGTTCATGGGGATCGCAAAGAGTCGGACATGACTGAGCGAGTTCACAACGAAGAACAGAGAAGAAAGGCTATTCCTGTCTTATGATGAGTCTAAAAAAGATTGCTACAAATCCTCCTTCAGTTGATTCTTATTTCAAAATGTAATTCTTTCCTCTATCTTCTGTATCTATTCATTCTTCCCTAATCTGCCCAAATCTTGACTCTAGATCATCTCGTTCCATTGTTCTAGTTTCTATGTCACTTACTTTACTCATCAATTCTGCTAATGCTCATGTATGCACAGTCTCTATAATAGAGAGCACAAAAAAAAAAAAAAAAAAAAACAGGGGATAAGTCAAGAGCCACCCTAGAAGACATATATAGTGGAATATGAAACATACTTCACATAAAAGTTAGGTCAGCTAAGTTTAGTATTTCTATGAAGTGTTGGGACTAAAATACCTACTCTGATTCTAAGAATTCACCTAAATTCTACCTTTTATTGTCCATATAATAAGTCTAAAAATGAAATGACTTGGTTTCTCACATTTTTTCAATATCCATATTTCTCATCTTAATTAATGCTACAGTTTTTGGCTCAACAATTTTTTGATGAAAGAATATGAAGATGTGAGAACACTTCACAGTTCAGATGATCAGAATCTTAGCTAATTGTTGATAAGAGCAGATTCTAGGGCAAATCAGTCTATTCATTTCTCATCTTGTTTGTCACAGTTGAAATCCAAGCTTGAAGGAACAATTCTTTATTCACAAATTAACTTAAATTGTCACTGAAATAGGTGAGGTAGAACTTAAAAAAAACACACAAGGAGTGCTCTCTCTATGTTAACATGTTAATAACATGTTAATAGATAAATATAAATATAAATTCTACACAGAGTGGCTGTGAATGGAGCAGTAGAGCTCATAAAATACTATGATTTCTGGTGAATCACTTTCTTAAAAACTCGCATGTTGTATGGCAAGAAGAATGTTTTAAGAAATTATCAGCCCTATATTCTGAAGTGAAAGACTGCATCCAACTATCCCTGGTCAGAAGGGCTTTGAGTTCCTGTATTTATGAGGTTAACTATATTCATTTGGCAGTTAAGACTTTTGAATTCTGGGATTGCAAAAGAAATATTGCAAAACAATGATGTGGACTTACCTTATGCACCACAAAAACCCCATTCACAAATGTTCCTAGGTCTTGCAGATAAAGATGACTGATTTTAGGAGTTGCCTTTGCCTTTTGAATTAGGCTTTTAGAGATCTCCATCTTTCGGTCAGGGTTAACATCAGACACAGACTGAACACTGAACACTTCCAGGAACCCATTGCGGCCAATATAATCTGATATGGCAATGACTTTATTGGGGATGAACTTCTCCTTCAGGGCAACATTAAAAATCTTCACTTGGAAGAACTGACTGTCAGTAGCCACTGTGGCATGAAACATCATCTTGCCTCCTGTGACATCATATGTAAATGGTTCCGTTGCCTTCAGCACCATCACTTCTTTGGGGCCCCTCTGGAAGCCCTCCTCTCTGGAAGCTTCTTTAGGTACAGACTTCAATCTTGGTTTCTATTTAGAAGTACACACCAAAAACAGGCAGAATTAAGAAAAGGAATGTAGTTTCATTCCCTAATGAAAACCATCTATGGCTTAATGTTGAACCTCAATAAAGAACATAATCGGGTAGAACTTGAGGAAAA
>SJYV01029797.1:4061-15714 GCA_006410875.1 Neotragus pygmaeus
TAGATGTTTTTCTGGAACTCTCTTGCTTTTTCCATGATCCAGCGGATGTTTGCAGTTTGATCTCTGGTTCCTCTGCTTTTTCTAAAACCAGCTTGAACATCTGGAAATTCACGGTTCACATATTGCTGAATCCTGGCTTGGAGAATTTTGAGCATTAATTTACTAGCATGTGAGATGAGTGCACTTGTGACTCATACGTGTTCTAAATAATTTTCCTAAACTTGTCTAGGTAGTAAATGGCAGGCCCTGGAATGAAATCCAGCTAAGTATCATCTTCATTCCATATACTTTTCACTAGCGGGTTAATTTTTAAATATATAGGAGTTTTGAAAGTGACCTGAGGATCTGACAAAAGCTATATTCCACAGAAAAACACTTATACTAGTAAGACTTCTCTCAAAACTCCTGAGGGCACAATCTTTGAAACCAAAAAATAAGATATTACAGCAGTGATTCTTACAACAGTGTGAAGAAAAGAGTAACTTGTTTCCTAGAGCTTAATCAGAAATTGTGTTAAGACACTGCAGATGGACATATGTACATCTATCTATTCCTATGCTGCAGGTGTCTAGTAGCAAGTCTCCAGGTGATACAGAGATTATTAAGAACTATCAAGAAACCTGAACTCTATCTTGCTCCTAAAAATTCCTTCAAATGCAAGTGATTTAAAAGCATGACCTCATATTTTAATGCACTTGTTTCTTTAATGCTTTTGTGCAGTTTAAAAAAGTGTCCCTAATATATACCATTTTAGGTGTGTGACGTGTATGTGTATTTGTGTATGGAATGTGAAAAGAACAACTAGCCCTCTAACTTTCAAACATTTCTGAGAAATAAAAATATTCTAATTATTATCTATTTTTTAAAATTAGGAAATTGAAGAAGGTGTAGATGGAAAGAAATAGCTTACCTTTGATCTCAAAAGTAAATGAACCAATACTCAATCTTTAACTCAGTCAATGGTTTGCTTCTACATTAAAAGCAGGTCAGATACTAAATTGTCATACTTTTCTTTAAGTGATAAATTATTTAGAAATATTCAAGAAAGTATGTAAGCAGTTAACATTAGTCTATGTTAGGGAAAAAAAACTATATGCAAATGAGATTTACAGAAAAATTTATTGTAAACACTATAATTATCTTGGTAACATTCTACTATATCCATTTTAAAACTAGTTCATAATTTTTCACTGAAGCATGAAAGCATTACTTCATTTTCCTTCCTTTAGGACACAGATTAGTTCAGTCATCATTTTCTGACATTGCACTTACCCAGAGAAAATTAATGGGAATTAAGTGTAAAAACTTTCCCACCTACCAACCCCTCCACCCAATCCCCTGGAGTGCTTCCTTTTCAGAGAAAATCATATGAAATTAAATAATGTTGGGGTTGGAAAGAGCCTTAAAGTTTGCCTACTTAAACCACCTTTCTGAAGCATGCATTGAATACTTGATTATAAGGAATGACAATGGTAGCAAATACAATTTTAAGGAAAAAATAATTGAGATTCTAGGATAGTTCCCATGTATAACAATGAAAGTTGAAAAAATATCATAAAAAAAGTAATCTGTTAAGGCCAGGAGAGTACCACAGCCTTCCTCTCCCATTTAAAACTATGGAGAGATTTTGTCACACAACTAAGGATGATGACAAAAAGAAAAGCCAAAAAGCCTTGGGAGCCATCTACCACCCACTTAAGAGGGAAAGATTTGAAAATCTCACAAGGAATACACATTTTACATAACTTGCCCTATTTGTGACTTGTATATGTTGTTTATCTATTTTTAAAATGGTGCTAATGGTAGCAGGGAAGAAAGTATAAGGGAAGGCAAATCAAGACATTGACAAAATAATAGCCTTTTATGCTGATAAATCATATGAGGGTAGCTTTCTCTTTCTTGTAGAAGGTTTCCCTTATAGCTCAGTTGGTAAAGAATCTGCCTGCAATGCAGGAGACACCGTTTGAGTTCTGTGGTTGAGAAGATCCCCTGGAGAAGTGATAGGCTACCCACTCCAGTATTCTTGGGCTTCCCTTGTGGCTCAGTTGGTAAAAAATCTGCCTGCAATGTGGGAGACCTGGGTTAGATCCCTGGATTGGGAAGATCCCCTGAAGAAGGGAAAGGCTACCCACTCCAGAATTCTGGCCTGGAGAATTCCATGGACTGTATAGTCCATGGTGTCGCAAAGAGTTGGACATGACTGAGTGACCTTCACAAATCTTATAATTTATCAATAACTATCATAGTCTCACATCTATGTTCTAAAGATATTTGAATGAGAAATAAGTATACTTAGAGGGAATTGAAAATATATTTATTAAAAGTAATAAGAGTACAGGTTTGTTATTGCCTTCTTATACCTGCCTTCTTCAAAGAGTACAAATGTACAATTTAAACAGGGTAAATGTCATATTCAGGCTTCTCTGGTGGCTCAGCAGAAAAGGACTTGCCTGCCAATGCAGAAGACACACGTTTGATCCCTGAGTAGGGAAGCCTTCCTGTGGGAGGAAACAGCAACCCGTTTCAATATTCTTGCCTAGAAACTCCACAGACAAAGGAGTCTGATGGGCTACAGTACATGGGAGTCTCAAATGTGTTGGACATGACTTAGTGATTAAACAACAACAACAAACTATCATATTCAGCTGGTAGAATCTTCTGACAACAGTTTTACTCCCTAAGATAGAATTCATACATTCTTCGCTCTTATGTTACAGTATTCAAGTGTGTGATTTCTATGTTTCTGTATGGTGCTGTGCTGTGCTTACTCACTAGTTATGTCTGACTCTTTGTGACCCCATGGAGTGTAGCTCACCAGGCTCCTCTGTCCATTGGATTCACAGGCAAGAATATTGGAGTGGGTTGACGTGCCCTTCTCCAGGCGATCTTCCTGACCCAGGGATTGAACCCACATGTTTTAAGTCTCCTACATTGGCAGACGGGTTCTTTACCTCTAGCACCAACTGGGAAGTCTGCTTCTTTATGGGAATTATCTGTATTTGAGGATGGCTCTTTCAACAGATCAGAGGTTGTCAGCACCTCATTTTATTCAATAAAAAATTAATTTATTCACCACCTTCACAGGTATCAAGAACACAGCAGAGAATGTATCAGCACTGAAAACCTTCCAAAGAAACTCTTGAAATTTGATTGTAAGATGCTCTGACAGATTATGGAAGAGTAATAGAACATGAGAATTAGCAAAGATTTCACTGTACTAATTTTCTGGTTCCAAACTTATGCCCGAGCCATACTTGTTAAAGAGAAACCTTAATGTGTCAAACAATTTCAAAGTTTCAAACAAAATTTTTATTATCTACTCTATTATATACCAGTTCCAAAAATCTTTGAATAATGTAGTTAAATAGCTAAGCTTAAAACATACAAAAAGTGTTGGGGAATTATATTTTTTATATCTCTTCTTCTCTCTAATTATCTACCAAAACTTTGATTCATGCAGGTGCCTAAAACCTGATCTTGTACCCATTCTCAGTTAATTCTGTCTAGAATTTCTGTTAGAGTCTTTCTTCTACTTAGGCAAAATTTTAATATCTGTTACATCTAATAAGTCTGTTGTAAGGATTAAATTATATAATCTCTATAAATAATTAACCAAGTATTTGGAACATAAAAATAAATAAATAGATAAAGCTTGCTGTGCTGTGTGCTTAGTCACTCAGTCTTGTCAGCCTCTTCGCTATCCTGCAGACTGTAGCCTGCCAGACTCCTCTTTCCATGGAGATTCTCCAGGCATGAATACTGGAGTTGGTTGCCATGCCCTCCTCCAGGGGATCTTCCCAACCTAGGGATCAACCCAGATCTCCCCCATGGCAGGAGGATTCTTTATCATCTGAGCCACTAGGGAAGCCCAAGAATACTGATGTAGGTAGCCTATCCATTTTCCAGAAGATCTTCCCGACCTAGGAATTAAACCAGAGTCTCCTTCATTGCATTCCTTACCAGCTGAGCTACCAGTGAAGTTTCCAATGAAGTTTATTTCTATTCTTACCACTGGCATCAATACAGCTGTTTCTGATGCTGCTGCTACTACTACTATTAATAATTTTTAAACCAGAAATAGGTACAGTTTTAGTAGCCTGGTTTGGAAGTGGAATACTACAATATTTATTTTAGATTATTTATTCTCTAAACCCTCCTCTTTGTATCTCTTTTAGCTTTCCTCCAGGTTGAACCATCAAAATCGATGAAATAAACCTTGGCTTCAGCAGACCTCATAGGGAAAGGAGGAGAGAATTAAAGGACACAGATAAAAGATGGATAAAAACTATTGGCAAGATGGTGGAGGGAAAAATTCATCTTTCTCTTTGTCCCATATCTCACCTTCAAGAATGCTTTATGACTGTTTCAAAGTCCTGGGATGATGGACCAGAACTCTGGGTTGGAATGTTCTTTCTCAATGCCTAGTTGTCTGAGGCAGCATTTGACTTCAGATGATGGAAAACCATCTCTTTATTCTGGAGGATGAATATCACACATATTTGAATTCAAGCTCAATCACATGAGGTCTCGATTCTTTCTACTTGTTCATGTGTACAGTGGGTCTCCTCCTTGTTTTTATCTACTACCAACAGAAGAATCAAATTTTATTGATATTTATAAAATATCTATTCAGTAATGAGGATTCCTAGAATATTTTCCACTTCTAATTCTTCTAAAATCCATTTTCTTGGCTACGACAACTCATATTTCATTGGATGATATCTAGTAATATAGTCCCTCTTAAATGTAAGAAGAGATACCCCACGCCCAAGGTAAGAGAAACCCAAGTAAAATGGTAGGTGTTTGAAGAGGGCATCAGAGGGAAGACACACTGAAACCATACTCACAGAAAACTAGTCAATCTAATCAGACTAGGACCACATCCTTGTCTAACTCAATGAAACTAAGCCATGCCCGTGCAGCAACCCAAGATGGACGGGTCATGGTGGAGAGGTCTGACAGAATGTGGTCCACTNAAACTCTAAACTAAAGATTAGCATGTGTAGAACCAAAAGCAGAAGCAAATATCCCTATGGTTGTCTCCAGATGTTTGATACGATTAATGCTATATTCAAATAGCCACATAATATTTGGGAAGTACATGATAATTCTAATCATTTATAAATTAGAGAGTATGCTTTTAAATATGTTCCTTATTCATGAAGTTATTGCTCGAAAAGGCTTACTTTGATATTTTTCCTAAATGTTCACTGGCACTTTTTAGACTTCAGAAATTCTTGATAATTTTAATGGCAGTTTTGAAATGAAATTCATGACTTTATTCATGTACGCAAAATTTCCCATACTGGATATGAGCAGATATCTTGTGGGAAAAAATGCCAATGTCTGAAGATCCTGTGAATTAAATGGAAGAACAATCCTAATGGTAATTATCAATCTTAAGGAACACAGAGAAATATCTTAGAATATAAAATGTCAACTGCAAGTTACAGTTGAAGAGCGTTATCACAACTTTGACTCATAAATATTTGTTTATTTATTCAACAAATATGTCCTGCATGCAAGCACTGTGCAGCAAAACTACATGCAGACTGCTTTAATTTCTCTAAGCTTTGTTTCATTAATTGGAAAAGTGGCTAATATTTTTTAGCTACTAGTTACTAAAAAGTGACTATGACATCTATACTAATACTCATCATACAAGGACAAATAAAAGGAATATAAGAGTCCCATTTTGCGATGAATGTGTGATCAAATTTCTAAATCTTAAATTAAGAAACATCATCTATGTTTTTAAAATGAGTTGATCATGATGTTGAAGAATTTATAACATTTTCACGTTAGTAAATTTCTTCTATAAATCTAGGAGCAGTGTAACTCTAACAGAATGAATATCATTATTTTGGTGTAAGAATGTGGTTAAATCAACCCCAATCTCTCCATACTGGTTGTAGAAGTACCTCATGTTTATGCTTCTTCTTGGTTTTGTTCCTTTTTTTTTTTAAGCTCTGTAATATTTACCCTCATGAACCATTTAGTTTTCCAAATGTATACAATGTACGAAGATGTTTCTTTTGTGGAACAGCTTTGAGACTCAGTCACAGGTTGGGTCAGAAGCAGCTGGAAGTCTTTTTTACTAAGAAAAAAAAAAAAAGAAAGAGAGAGAGAGAATCCTGCAGTGTACTAGATGCCTGAATGAAAAGAATTTACTGGACCATCTTGTTCCTGGGTTAGTAATAAGGACATCTAGTTCTATCTTAAGAATGTGCAATACAGGACATCAACATACTATCTCTTTATGCATGTAACTCAACTCTTCTCCTTCCCACTGTTGAGTCAAATTGTTTATTTACTGAGTTCAAGTATAAGAAAGGGGAAAATATGTTATTTGCTGAAACTATTGCCAGTGCTTTGAGACACACATTTAGGATCCAACTGAGAACTGAGATAAGATTGTAGCTACTCCTTCCATCTTTGAGGCATATGTGTCAAATGCTTATTGAGTACAATTTCTATTACTATGATATTAAATGATAGAACAGATTTTAGGGGAAATGTACATAGATCTTGACACGAGTGGAAGTCTGTGTTTATTAAACGAACGATTTTCATGTAAGGTAAAATATAGCTCACTCAACTAAATATGTCATTATTTACTATATGATTTCCTCCTGTAAATTGCTTTACCTTCTGAAAAAATCAGTGTATGGAAGGGGACATTGGCATTGAACTATATCATCAGCGTAGACCAAGGCTGACTGAGCTATAGGATGATCAATGATCTAAGATGTGTCCTGGAGTAAAAGTCAGTGCCAAGCTAGCTGAGCAAATAAAATATGTTCCTCAGGACTTGACCTGGGAATCAGGACGTGCTTGTTGGCAGTATGCCAGAAAGAAATAAACAAAGTGAAGCTGAATTATGTCAATGGCAGAACACAAGAATGACGATCTTCTAACTGCTGCAGGTGAAGTTCCCAGAGCCACCTTTGGCTTTGGAACCAGGAATACTAAGAGCATTGAATAAAATACTGCAACACTTTCGCAATGGTGTCAAACGAATAAGGTGGACTCTTTACTGCTGAGCCACAGAGGAAGCCCCAACATTGGCCATACAAAGGATATATAATGGACTTTAACATATCATTTGTAATGTGTTTCTATCCATGGTGCTGTGTGCTTAGTTGCTCAGCCCTGTATGACTGTGATACCATGGACTATAGCCCACCAGGCTCCTCTGCCCATGGGGATTCTCCAGGCAAGAATATTGGAGTGGATTTCCTTCAGTATTCTCCTGAGAAGAGAATATTATCTTTCTAGTCTCTCAGAAGATCCTCCAGAGGATCTTCCCAAATCATGGATCAAACCCAGGTCTCCCACATTGCAGGTGGATTCATTACCATCTGAGCCACCAGGGAAGCCCAAGAGTACTGGAGTAGGCAGACTATCCCTTCTGTATGAGACCTTCCCAACCCAGGAATCAAACTGGGGTCTCCTGAATTGCAGGCAGATTCTTTGGCAGCTGAGATACCAGGGAAGCAATCCATGGTGGGCTGAATGTAAACCAGAATTATCAGAGATAAACAAAATACATTCTAAGGCAAGCTCTCCAAATTATGCAGATTGTTCCTTCCAAAAGAAGTATGAGATTTATTCTTATAAAAAGGGCTAAAGCAAATTTGCTTTTCTGAATCATGAAAGATCTTTGAAACCACAGAACTCTGGTATAGAAACAGTTGTTTCCTCAAGATAACCAATGATATGATTTTATCATAACATAAGGCAACCTAAAAACTTTTACAGGTTACTAGAACCAGACATATTTCACTGTCAGAAAGTTATTCCTTATTTCAACCTGAAATCTGTCTGCCTGTTACCATTTATCCATCCTTTCCTGTTAGGAAGTATGTGGACTTCTGATTAAGTCTTGGAACTTCCCTGGTGGCTCAACAGTTAAGAATCTCCCTGCAATGAAGGAGACACTGGAAAAGAGTCATGGGTTTAATTTTGGGATCAGGAATATCCCCTGGAGGAAGAAATGGCAACCCATTCCAATATTCTTGCCTGGAAAATCCTATGGACAGAGGAGTAAGCTGGGCTGAAGTCTGTAAGGGTCACAAAGAGTTGAAACATGACTGAAAAATTAAGTTTTACCACACACCCCCTAAGATCAGCTCTATACATTCCTGAGGTATTTTTCTGGGGTTATATATTTATGTCTCTTTTGTTCAAAGAAGAAAGACCAAATAAAACGATGCTATGCTTTAAAGAAAAAAAGTGCAACTACTTGTCACAAATAAGGTCAATGATGAAGAGAGTAGGATTGTTTCCAAAATAATTTGGTTTCCTCAGAGTTCACTGAAATTTTCTATTTAATTTATGCAGAAAGAAATATAAAAACCTGATAAAATTGATCCCATCAGAAAATGATAGATATCTCTTCTATGTTATTCTTATACAAGTATGGATAAAGTAATTATTCTTAGTAACTATTGCAATATAAGGCTTAAAGGGACAAGCAGAACAACACTAAATTCTAGCGAATTTGTTTTTTAAAAAAATGCAGATGGTGGTATATTTGAAAGATTATATCCAAAACTTTGGCTACCTAATGCAAAGAGCTGACTCACTAGAAAAGAACATGATGTTGGAGAAGACTGAGGGCAANTTTTTAAAAAAATGCAGATGGTGGTATATTTGAAAGATTATATCCAAAACTTTGGCTACCTAATGCAAAGAGCTGACTCACTAGAAAAGAACATGATGTTGGAGAAGACTGAGGGCAAAAGGAGTGGGCAACAGAGGATGAGATGGTTGGATGGCATAATCAATTCAATGAACATGAGTTGGAGAAAATTCCAGGAGACAGAGAAGGATAGGGAAGCCATGGTGCCACAAAAATCGGACATGTCTTAGCAACTGACCACACATCTAAATATTTTCTTAGAAGGAATTTATTATAAAATCAAAGATTTTCCATTTCTAATGTTGATTGAAAGAAAAAGAGATGGCCCTTTGGTTATCCCCATATTTTCATCCTTAAGTCTTTTCTTCCACATCTGCCTTGGGTTAAGCTTTCCCTTCAAGAAGTCAAGTCCTATGAGTGAGAATATCAACCCTCCACTTAGCTGCAGTGTCTCTACTAATATAGGATAAAAAAGTAACAATGAATTGGCATCAGAAGTGTAGATCAAGCCTCTGTTAACAGCTTTTATTTCTGGAAAGACTACTGTGAAGTAATGAATTACTCCCTTTGCTCAGTAATTCTTCTCATTTCTAATTCAGACTGTCCAATTCTAATCAGACTGTTTTGGTACTCAGTTACAGTAGATCTAATAGCAATAAAGTTTTATTGTCACTCAATTTCTTTTGCCTTTCTAACATATTAAATCTCTCTGCACAAATTTCATTCCCTGCCATTTCTCTCTGACTATTTCTTGGAATAGCAAAGATACTTCCTTTATAATAATAGACCACTATCATTAAAAAGCACACCACTTTTTCAACACAAATTGCAGGTTTTGTCCATTGAATAGGTGGATTTCAAAATATAGTATTTACTCATACTGAGTTGGACTGGTCATCTTATGAAAGCCCACAAGTTGTGAAATTTCTAATTTGCTTTCATGTTTAAGGAGAGAAGAATTTTAAAAGGAAAAATGTTTTTATTCTTCTTCTTAGGGATAAGATTTTTCATGTACGTTTGTACTTTTCATTATGTAATGTGGATAAAAACTAAAGGCAGAATTTGATGTCATTTTGGCAGAACAGTATAATAGATGAGGTAATTACTCAAATAAAGATATTGTATAAGGTTGGAACCCTGTTCTTATTTTCCTGTTATATATGCATAGGTCCCATTACATAGTACAGTCTTACATGCATACACATACACGTGTACGTTTAATATATATTTGCATATATAATACATCCATAAATTATATATTTAAATTATATTTCAAATACTAAAGGCAACAATTATAATTTAGATTATTTTGAATTCACACATATTCAACAAAGAAATAAAATTTGATAATTATAGATATGAAATCTGAGATTCTATTTTGTAAAATACTTTCTACAAAGATACCTAAGGGATAGGACTAAAGCTAGACTTTTAAATCAGATCATTTTGCCTCTAGAGCTAGAGAAGTTTTTATCCTTCAATTATTTTTATTAAATGTTTGTTGAATTTTATAGTGTGAATGGCAAGTTCTGGCATTCATGAAAGTTAAAAGTAATACTTTTCATGATGATGATGTTTAACTGAGGCCTGCAAAATACAAGCAGAATTTGTGTAGTCACATAGTTTCAGTGCCTTAATGTCTACATATGTACAGACACACAAAATCACTTATGGCTAACAAAAATGACTGTGAAAATGACCAAGTTTTGGATTACCCACATCCATACATAATTCAGGGAGCTAGGCTGACAGACTCCGCCATTTTGAATGTATGCATTTTTAAGATCAGCCTGGGAATTCAAATTGAAGTTGGCCAGAAGGAGAAAGGACATGGGAGAATAAAAAGGAATTTCAATGTTCTAGGCCTGCAGCTGATACACATAACTACTATTTATATTCCATTGACCATAACTCAGTCACATGAAAATTTCTAAGTACAAGAAAGATACAAAATAGGCAGCCTTCCAGTGACAACTGTACACTATGGAAGCAGGTAATAATTGGGACTAAGTAAAGTTCAAATTTTGTTCGACTATTTTATTTGAAGAGCTACTCTTAAAGACTTTGCCACAAATTATATAGCCACAGGGCATATTTTCTAAGGCAGACATTTTCACTAGTAGGTTAATAATTTCACTGTCTGAATAAATAATGTTTTAAATGAAACAAGATGTATCTACAATGAAATTATTTTTATTTTCAACCTTCCAAACTTGCATAAAATGACAGGTGATTTTATGGCTGTCTATACGCATGGCCCTATGTTTAAGAACAATTTATTTAGATAATTAGGTGAGAAGACATTAATGAATTATATATCAATTGCTATATATTGAATACTTGTATTTCTCTAAAATTCATATGTTGAAATATTAATCCCTGAGATGACAGTACTGGAGATGGAGCCTTTGGGAGATTACTAGTTGCCCAATACGCTACTGAGATCAGTGGAGAAATAACTCCAGAAAGAATGAAGAGATGGAGGCAAAGCAAAAACAACATCCAGTTGTAGATGTGACTGGTGATGGAAGCAAGGTCTGATGCTGTAAAGAAAAATATTACATAGAAACCTGGAATGTTAGGTCCATGAATCAAGGCAAATTGGAAGTGGTCAGACGGGAGATGGCAGGAGTTAACATCGAAATTTTAGGACTCAGCGAACTAAAATGGACTGGAATGGCTGAATTTAACTCAGATGGCCATTGTACCTACTACTGTGGGCAAGAATCCCTTAGAAGAAATGGAGTAGCCAGCCATCATAGTCAGCAAGAGTCTGAAATGAAGTACTTGGATGCAATCTCAAAAACGACAGAATGATCTCTGTTTGTTTCCAAGCAAACAATTCAAAATGACAGTAATCCAAGTCCATGCTCTGGCCAGTAATGCTGAAGAAGCTGAAGTTGAATGGTTCTATGAAGACCTACAGGACCTTCTAGAATGAATACTCAAAAAAGATGTCCTTTTCATTATAGGGGACTGGAATGCAAAAGTAGGAAGTCAAGAAACACC
>SJYV01029799.1:0-11693 GCA_006410875.1 Neotragus pygmaeus
AGCAAAGAGGGACTTATACTAACTGTCATTACTATTACTAACTGGAAGATCCACTTTGACATAAATTAATCCTCTGTCTTAGAATCCCCGCACACTTACCAATCATCTTTGGGGGTGGGATATAGATGCCAAATGTTTTTCTTTTCTTGTTTTTGCAGTATGGTTGATGTACATTATCATGTGAGTTTCAGGTATGTAACATAGGGACTCAATATTTTTATAGGTTATGTTCCATTTAAACTGATATAGAAATACTGGCAATATTCCCTGGACTGTAAAATATATCCTTATAGCTTAATTACTATGACTCGGTGGCTAAACAACAACAACTTAACTCATAGTATTTTTTTACCTCTTAATCTCATACCCCTATCTTGCTCCTCCCTCCACCCCTTCCCCACTGGTAATGACTAGCTTGTTCTCTATATCTGGGATATAGCTGTATCTCTGTTTCTGTTTTGATATATTCATTTGTTAGTTTTATTTTTTAGGTTCCACATAAGGTGACAACATACATTATTTCATTTTGTTTTGTTTTTCTTGATTAGTGGGAAAAAAGGAGCTAAATCTTACAATTTATTGTGCTGAAGACTCCTGTCCAGAAGGTCTTTGCAAAAAATGCAAGACAATCTATAAAATGTTTAAAAAAAACACAAAACTTAGAGGGTTTTCTTTTTTTTCTTCTAAGTCANGAAAAAAGGAGCTAAATCTTACAATTTATTGTGCTGAAGACTCCTGTCCAGAAGGTCTTTGCAAAAAATGCAAGACAATCTATAAAATGTTTAAAAAAAACACAAAACTTAGAGGGTTTTCTTTTTTTTCTTCTAAGTCAAATGGGACAGAAAAACAAATTGTGTAGCTGCAGTTACCAAAGTGATGGGAAAGTGAAGTTAACGTTTGGACTAACACTGATGGGCTGAGACAGAAAGAAAGGATCGTGGTCAGAGACTATGTTCACATCCTCGAATGAGGAGATGAATACAGGGACAGAGACCAAGCAGAGAGACGAGACAAAGTCCCAGTCAGAAGGCAGAATCAATGAGCTGTGGAAGGTAGTGACAGCTACATGGTACCTGGCCATCAGTGAGACCTAAGATGAACATGTTGGGTGAGGAGAAGACACCTTCGTCTCCTCTGGTCTTAGTCTCCTTCCTGGTCAGGGAGGATGCAGCTTTAAAGGTCCAGGATTCAGGAAACTCAGTCATCAGTAAAGGAAGAGAAGGTGTGAAATGGAGTTTAGGAGATGGATCTGAAGTCATGGGGGTAAAGCCAGCAGGGAATCCAGTGGAAGAGAATTGGAAGCACAAGGTCAGCTTCTAATATGAGTGTTTGGACCCACTATTAGCTTCTAATGGTTTCTTCAAATGGACTCTCTGGCAGAGGTACAAAAAAGGACCCTTGTTCCTGCCTGCTGGTGCCTCAGGGCACCTCTGCCCATATCTCCTAAGTCTGTCCTTCACACCAGCCCACTTCCCCTTGATGTTAATGATTTGGATCTTCTTCTAGGGAGCCATTCTTATTGAGAGCCTGATTCTTCTGACTTGATTCTTTCCAACCAAACTCCCTTACTTGGCCCCACTTACACCTGTGATGGCAGTTTAGACATAGGGCCAAGATAACAGAGAGCCAGATGGGAATCATGTAAGTAGATCAGAGATCCAAGAAACAGAACAGCAATCCAGGTCCTCAAAGGAGGCCCAGGACAATAGCTGGACCACAGGCAGGCCAACTGGATTCCACTTTTGGGCCAGAATATCCTAAATCTTTCTGTATTTAGTAGGATCCAGGGACAATAATGAGACCAGAGTCTCTGATTTGGATTAACTGACTCCAGCTCTGGGAAAGAGAACAAGTAAGACAGGAAATACTTACAACTGAATTGGTGTTTTTGTTTGACTACCCTTACTTTGGTAATGGGAGAAAGGGTGTAAATGAAATGACTATTATACCCTATGTTATACAACCACCCGTACTCTGTTCCCAGAACTCCATACATCTAAGGACTTTCAATATAATGAGGAAACTGAGCTTAAAACTCCAATGCTCTTCTTACAAAGACAATGTTGGATGAGGGCCCATCTTACTCCAACAGTATGTATGTAGGTGTACTAAGTCACTTCAGTTATGTCTGACTCTTTGTGACTCCTGTGGATTGTAGCCCTTCAAGTTACTCCATTAGTATAACCTCATCTTAATTACACCTGCAATGAGGTACTGGGGGTTAGGATTGCAGTATAAATTTTTAGGGGATGATTCAAGCCGTAGCAAACACTAACTTTTACAGCACCTTATAGGTTACATATGCCTCCTCAACATCTATTATTTTGTCTAGTTTCCCCAACTAACCTTCTCATTATGCAACGCCCCCCCGCTCCCAGTTTACGAATAAGGAAACACAGAGATAAAGAACCTTCCAGTGATCCAACCTGCTGAATGGTGCAGAATAAGTTTCTTCAGGAAACTCTTCAGTTTCTTCAGGAAAATCATGTTCCTTGACTCTGCCTTCTGAAGATTCTACTTCCTGTTCCTGCCAAGCCTGTTAACTAGGTCAGTATATGGAGAAATAGACACTGAGTTTGAATTCAGTGTTAGGTACCACTGCAAGGAGATCAAACCAGTCAATCCTAAAGGAAATCAATCCTGAAGATTCATTGGAAGGACTGATGTTAAAGCTGAAGCTCTAATACTTTGGCCACCTGATGAAAAGAACCAACTCATTAGAAAAGACCTTGATGCTGGGAAAGATTTAAGGAAGGAGAAAGGGACAATAGAAGATGAGATGGTTGGATGGCATCACCAACTGAATGGACATGGGTTTGAGCAAGGTCCGGGTGATGGTGAAGGACAGGGAAGTCTGGTGTGCTGCAGTCCATGGGGACACAGAGGTGAACACGACTGAGTGACTGAGCAACAACAGCAACCCCATTGCCTGCTGTGGGGCCTTCAGGGAATACCCTGAATGCTAGGCTTTTAAATAACGGCAGATCTATTAAGTCAGACAGGATTCCAGGGTTAGGGCAAAGCCAGCCACTGTATGTGAGTGACAACTATTAATACATGTCATGGTAAGAAATAGTATCCAAGAGAAGTGGCTGAGTCCCACTCCCTTCCTTCTTTCTGTTTACTGTTCTTTTGCTTCCCTTTCTTTTTCTTCTTCTCTCACTCATCTAACTCTTCTTTCCCCTCTACCCTTCCCTGACACTCTTCTTCCTTGTATTCTCCCCTTTATATACACATTTTGAAATGATTGGCATATAACCTATATCTAAGTATCTTCAATAAGCATTCCTTATGAAACTACCGCATTAATACTTTTCTGGAATTTTCCATTTATTCCCCCCACCCATTTAATTGGATTTGCATTTCAAGAGTGACCTTGTTTTATAGATAAAGAAATTCAACTCAAAGGATTGTCTGCATTGCTTATGTCAGTGTAGCTAGCTCATTGTTTTGCAACATTCTAAGCAAACCCAGTTCTCCCTTCTCAATGCACCAGGGCTGGTAAGAAAAGAATATATGTCATGTGACCCCAAAGGCAAAAGCAACAAAAGCAACAATAAACAAGTGGTGCTACATCAAACTAAAAAGCTTCTACACAGCAAAGAAAGTTACAAACAAAATAAAAAGGCAACCTACAGACCAGGAGAAAATATCTGTACACTACATGTCTGATGAGCAATTATACAAATTATATACAGAACCAAATTATATACAACCCAGTAGCAAAACAACAACAATAAAACAAAAAAAACCCACAACATTCTGAAAAATGACCAGAGGGCCTGAATAGACAAGCTTCCAAAGAAGATGTACAAACAGTCAACAGGTACATGGGAAGATGCTCAACATTGCTAATGATCAGGGAAGTGCAAATCAAAACCACATGAGATATCATCTGCAGTTCAGTTCAGTTCAGTCACTCAGTCGTGTCTGACTCTTTGTGACCCCATGAATCACAGCATGCCAGGCTTCCCTGTCCATCACTAACTCCTGGAGTTCACTCAGACTCACATCCATCGAGTCAGTGAAGCCATCCAGCCATCTCATCCTCTGTTGTTCCCTTCTCCTTCTGCCCCCAATCCCTCCCAGCATCAGAGTCTTTTCCAATGAGTCAACACTTCACATGAGGTGGCCAAAGTACTGGAGTTTCAGCTTCAGCATCATTCCCTCCAAAGAAATCCCAGGGTTGATCTCCTTCAGAATGGACTGGTTGGATCTCCTTGCAGTCTAAGGGACTCTCAAGAGTCTTTTCCAATACCACAGTTCAAAAACATCAATTCTTCGACACTCAGGTTTCTTCACAGTCCAATTCTCACATCCATACATGACTACTGGAAAAACCATAGTCTTGACTAGACGGACCTTTGTTGGCAAAGTAATGTCTCTGTTTTTCAAATAGCTCTCATAAAAAAAGACAAGAGACAACAAGGGTTAGTGAGAATGTGGAGAAAAGGGAAAAATCAAAGTGCCCATCAGTAGATAAATGGGTAAAGAAATGTAATATCACACACACACATATTTTTTTCAGCCATGAGAAAGAAGGAAATCCTGCCATGTGGCTGGATAACATGGATGGACTTTGAGGACATTATACTAAATGAAATGTCAAATAGAAAGACAAATACCATGTGGTATCACTTACAGGTGGAATCAAAAAAATAAGTCACACTTAGAGAAACAGAATGTTAGTCACTAAGTCATGTCCTATTCTTTGTGACCTCACAGAGTGCAGCCCACCAAGCTCTTCTGTCCATGGAATTCTTCAGGCAATAATACTAGATTTGGTTGCCATTCCCTTATCCAAGGGATCTTCCTGACCCAGGGATCAACCTTGTGTATCCTTCATTGCAGGCATATTCTTTACTGACTGAGTCACTGGAGAGAAATAGAAAGTAAGCAAGTTGTTATCAGGGACTGGGGTGTGCAGGAAATAGGGAAATGCTGATAAAAGGGGTACAAACTGTAAGCTAGAAGGTGAATGAGTTCTAAAGACAATGAAAAACATGATGATTTTAGTTGAATAACACTGTAACAGAAAGAAAAAAAAAGATTAAGGCTGGGAATCGTAAAGCTACACGATACACATTTTACATCGTTTCTGAGATTACTTCCTTTCAGTAGACAGAAGGACCTGTAGAGAAAAAGCATGGAGTTGTTTCAATATCTTCTTTCCTTGCCCCCAGTCACCGGAATACATTCCTAGTAGTTTATGTGTACCATTAAGAGCAAGTGACACCACATGAAAGCTAGTCCTAAAGGAATTAATTCACCAGACACTGCTGACACCTCAGTGGGGATGAAACTCCCTTGCCTGCCATCATTAACGCGACCCCACAGTCTTCCGGGGAAAAGTTTGTGCTGCACTGTTTTATCCAGGAGAGAACAAGAAACTGGTCAGTGGTCTCTAGTCCTCAGCAATTTCCCTTTGTAGCCAATAAAGCTGCTTTAAAACTCAGTGAAAACTGACTGGAAACACTGTAAGGAAGAATGAACTCTTCTTGTAAAATAAAAAGACACATCTTCTGCTATTAACGGAGTGTACTAAAAGCATCACTTTTCCCCCTGCTGTCTTGGAAATGTATTGAATACAATCATTGTAGTGAACAGAACATAATCAGCCTCACCTCATTTCTTAAGAACAATGCTATTATCCTTCCTATTTTAGTGTTTCAATGGCTCTTCAATATTTAAAGTGATGTATAATCAGCTATGAAATCAACTATAGACTTTCAGCACATAATAAACAAAAGAAAATCCTGGGACAATTCATCATTTCAAGTATTCATATGATACAATTTACTTCAGGGTGTACTATTGCTTTCTAATATTTCATTTTTTGCTGTCAGAATATAGGCTAGTCTTAAGCATAATTCTGGCTGGATGCTATAGTTTATCATGAATTATTTTATTTTTAATATGATTTAGCATTGAGATAATCTTATTTCTTCAAGCCAGCTGTATTTCATTTGGGAGATTAGTTTTTTCTTTATCTTGCTCAGGAATATACTTTTCAGGAACATGNAAGACCAAAAGATCATTGAATACATAAACATGAGACTCTGGACAGTCACCCTTGCCAGCATCTCAATAGATGAGAATAAAAACTACCATTTATGAAACACTTCATAAATTATCTCTTTTGAGCTTCACAACAACCTACATTTGGAGAATAAATAGGCTGGAAGAGCTTAAATAACTCACAGAAGGTAAAATACGGCAGAATCGTGATTCCAGACAGGGTTTCAGATGCCAGGTCTTCTGTTTTAATGGCTACCAGGAAAGAGCAAATGAAGCAGAGCCCCAGCCCGGGAAACAGAACATAGTCAAAAGCAGGTGGATATAGAAGAGAAGTTTGTGAGGAAGTACAGGACAGTAGAAGAGGCTACAAGAGCAACATCTAAGTCAAGTATTAAGACAATTTACCCTAGCCTCAGCTCAGTTTTTCAGCAGAGCATCATGGCAAGCATGTGAATTCCAGGGTCGTTTGTTTTGATCCCTAGCTTGATTCTATCTTCTTTTGGATGAAGAATCTTGGATAAGTTGAAGTTTTTTCCTCACCTGTGAAATGAGGGCATAAAACTGCCATGTCTGATGAAATAAACTAAGTAAAATATTTCATACAAAGCAAGTGCAACACAGATTGGAGGCAAATGTTAGCATTTTATTTTACTTACTTAGGCACAAAATATTTTCCCTCCCTTTATTTCTCCTGTCTTAGAAATTCCATCTTCTTTCCCTGCCTTTATTTCTTTCACTAATCACTAAGTACCTGTTATGTACAATGAGCTGTACAGATACTGGAGATGCAGATAATGAAATATAAAAATAGTCTCTGATCTTAATATGCTCTCAATATAAGTGGGAGGGAAGTCAGCAGAAAAATGGCAACAGTTTATANTGCCTTTATTTCTTTCACTAATCACTAAGTACCTGTTATGTACAATGAGCTGTACAGATACTGGAGATGCAGATAATGAAATATAAAAATAGTCTCTGATCTTAATATGCTCTCAATATAAGTGGGAGGGAAGTCAGCAGAAAAATGGCAACAGTTTATAGTAAATTTCAAGTAGAAGTTTTAATGATAAGAAAGTTTTCAATTTAGTTTAGAAATATTAAGTGTGTGCTCAGTTGTTCTGTCATGTCTGACTCTTTGAGATCCCATGGGCTGTAGCCCGCCAGGTTCCCCTGTCCATGAAATTCTCAGGCAAGACTACTGGAGTGCGTTGCCCTTTCCTTCTCCAGGGGATCTTTCCAACCCAGGGATCAAACTTGTATCTTCTGTATCTCCTGCACTGGCCAGCAGATTCTTTACTACCACCCTACCTGGGAAGCTCTAAGAAAGCTTTCAAAGGAAAACAAACAAACAAACAAAACAACAATTCTTGAGCTGGTTTTGAAAGAATGAATAGGAGCTTTCCCTGTAGACAAAGGTGTTTACAACAAAGACAGAGCTTTGTTCAAAGTCAGAGACTCAGCACAACATAACAGTTTCCAGCAGCCCAGAGTGATTAGATAAAGCTGAATAAAACAAAACAGAAGAGCACAGAACAAAACAACACAGAATGAAAGTAGTGGGAAGCGGCAAGAGATGAAGCAAGACTGCAGGTTGTGCCAAGACCAGCATTTGTTATAGGATGATAAGTTGGGATAATAATTAAGGCCCCCCTACCTCCTTCCTATAGGTCTGCACAGACATCACACCATGAGTGTCCCTGCCCAATAAAAAGGTTATTTTAGTAGGAAACACACAACACACACACACACACACACACACACACACACACATATTCAAAGTCAATGCTCACTTTTGATTTTCCAAATAGTCTTTTGATGAAATCCATGGCATAACTAAGTTTTGGAAGCCAAGGTTTTATTTTCAAGACATTTTTATAATTTGGGGGTTTCATAAACACTGAAAGACTCTTGGACATAAAATATTCACTTCATCTAACAGATAGTGAAGAACACTGGATGGAAAGAGTTTCTCTTCTCATCTTAAATTATATAAAGCTTTCATAGGCAAGAGAAAGGGAAAAAAATATGAAAGGATGCAAAAGTTTAATACAAGTCTCTAAAAGAGACCTGAGCCCAAATCCTTCTTTCTACATTTTGACCTATGGAATGAGCAAGATGCTAGAACTGCAAATTATAGAATATAGAAATGGATTTGATGTTGTAATGATCAAAGCTCACTTGGCTCATAAGGGTTAGGGTTGGTCACAAATCTGGCAAAATTTCTTTGCAGAGATGGGAGTCAATAGTGTGGTATGGCATATGACAGAAAAGAGGGTCTTAACTAGAGTCTTAAATGTTCGGGAGGTTGGAAAAAAGAATGCTCAAGTGCCCAAATCCTTAGGAAGGGTGCAGAAGCTAGCTGAGAGAGAGACAGCAAGTTGGCTGAGTGCCCTCAGGGTGAAGAGAGATGGGTTAAGGAAAAGCACTATGGACCAATAGTTGGGGACCAAGAATGACCTAAATAAAATTAGCAGATAGCAAAGTTGGATAGACATCAACAAAGCCAGACCACAAGCTCCGACATATGTATGATTGGCATGGCTGAAACCCTGAAGTTTGAAGTTTAAATCAATCAAAAGACATGATTAAGAGCAGATAAAAATCCCCAACTTGACTGAGAAAACTCTAAAATGCTTGGCTTTTCCTAAACTGATTGAGGCTAAATTTTCCTAAGTAAATTCGATTCACTTATTAACAATAATATTAAATTTATGTTTGCCCACTCTTTCCTCCTACTAGGAGTCACAGAAGAAGAATTCCTACAGCAATAGTGAAAATAAATAAAGGATGTAGATAAGGTTTGGGTGGATTAACAGATAAATGGATGGATGGGTGGATGAGTGGATGTACGGATAAGTGGATGGAGAATCAGAAAAGAAGACTTCACACCAGGTTGAAAGCTATTTTTCCTATTTTTCCGGAGCATTTATGCAGAAATACCTGGTGTGTACAAAACATATTTGCCTAAAACCTTTTTTATTATGTGCACACAATCAAGCTTTATCATCTCTCTTGACAGAATCTGAGCTTCTAATGGCAGAATAGTTATTCTGGGTAAATTTACGTCTTTCTCCTTTGGCATGTTGCTTTTCCCTAGTTGTCTTTGTTTGAACCTCTGTTGCAGGTTAATGGATGCTAAGCCCATTTCAGAACATAAAATCTGCCATGTCTTCACAACTTACCATGTGTAACTGGGCACACCCCTTCTTAAAAAGATTAAGCAGTTTGCATTGTGCTCATATCAAGGACAATTATTTTTTCAAACTTTCAGTTTTATGCCTCCAAACACCGTTAGATTAGAAATAATAGCCCTCGCACAGACAAATAAAATGAGGAGCAGGAGACAGGTGTAACTTGGGTATTTGCACCATGATTGACAGATTCTGGACAAGAGGTGGTTGTTGTTCAGTGGCTCAGTCTGACTCTTTGCAAGCTCACGGACTGTAGCACACCAAGCTTTCCTTTCCTTCACTATCTCTCAAAGTGAACATGAACGTGAAAGTCGCTCAGTCGTGTCTGATTCTTTGTGACCCCATAGACTACACAGTCCCATGGGATTCTCCAGGCCAGAATACTGAAGTGGGTAGCCTTTCCCTTCTCCAGGGGATCTTCCTAACCCAGGGATTGAACCCAGGTGTCCTGCATTGCAGGTGGATTCTTTGCCAGCTGAGCTAATCAAGGCAGCCCAAACTATCTCTCAGAGTTCTATCTGAGAACTATCTCTCAAAGTTCACTCAAATTCATGTCTATTGAGTCAGTGATGCTATATAACCATCTCATCCTCTGCCACTCCCTTCTTCTCCTGCCCTCGATCTTTCCCAGCATTAAGGTCTCTTCCAATGAGTTGCCTCTTTGCATCAGAAGTGAGTTCACGTATAGACAAGGGTAGAGCTCACTCTGTGGACCAGACAATGTCTATCTTTGGGAAAACTTTTGTTTGTAAACATTCTTGGACTCCAGCCTCTTTTCCTGGATTTATTTATCTTCCAGAAGAAGGATTTCTACTGGTGTCATCCCCTGACTACATATTCTCTTGGGCTTTGACCTACTTATTGTTGTCAGAATTTTATCTCTTACATTTTTGAAAAGCATGTCTTTTCAACTACTGAATTGTAGTCATCATTATTTTCCCCATCATTCTTGAACTCACCTCAGGCNTGGTGTCATCCCCTGACTACATATTCTCTTGGGCTTTGACCTACTTATTGTTGTCAGAATTTTATCTCTTACATTTTTGAAAAGCATGTCTTTTCAACTACTGAATTGTAGTCATCATTATTTTCCCCATCATTCTTGAACTCACCTCAGGCCCTTTTCCAAACCATCCCCTGCCCTTCAGGCAGGATTTGCATTAGTGCTGATTTGGCAGAAGCTTTCTTGCCCTCTCTTGGAGCCCAAAACAACAGCCATGGGACAGACGTATGATGAGAATTTTTAAGTGAGTTTCACCAGGGTAAACTCAACAAGCAAAGGGGTACTGAGTACTGTGGGCAGGGGAAGGGATCCTTCTCTGGGAACAATCAAAGCTAAAAATATTAGAGGAAGATAAATCAAAATGTAGAGTAGAAATACACATTGTTGGTCTTCCACTGTATCGCCATCTCACCCTGGGCTTGGCTCTTTTTCTGTGCATGTAAACAGAGTTTGCAAAATACCTACAGCATTTTGAAGGCATTGCATTGCATTTGTGGTACAATTTCCATATCCAAGTAAATTAAGGCATAGAAAAGCTTTTAAAGGAGAGAGTTTTCAAATATTGAAAAGGAAACCCATTTTGTGGTTATCTAATATTTAAGTCTCTTAGAGGAGATTTGAGGTGTGGTAGAGCATTACATCATCAACTATCTATAGGAGGGTACCAGTTTTATTTAGTTATTTCTCTAGTTTTATGTTTGAAAAATACAATCAAAGTCAGGGAATTTCTCTCATAACAATCATGGCCATCAGAGCCCTCTCCCTTTATTCTAAATGTTTCTAAACACATTCTTCTCAAATGAGAGGAGTTTCTACTTGTCTCATCGCTGATGAGAAACAGATGCCCAGGAACTAGTAGAAGTCCATGGAACCCCTCTGCTCTCATTTGTTTCCTGATTCTACATCCTTATCAGCTCATGAAAGATGAGGCTGCCTCCGCTCCTAGCACTCACCCTGGACATATAAGCACCCTCTATCCTCCAGTGGAGGGAGATCAACAATCATGGCTGGGAGTAGTCTTCCCATTTTACAAATGGGGATATGAAAAGTCAGAAAGGTTGAGTCATTTAAATGATAATCATATAGACAGTGAGCAACAGATACAGGACTCCTTGATTCAATGTTAAGTGTTGCTCCATGAAAGAAAGTCATTATTGGAAAATACATTTGTTTAATGCTGCTTACTCTCTTTACAATACTCATTAAAGAAGCAAATGGGAGTTCCAAGAAATCCTGCAGAAAAAACACCTGAATGAATTTTGTTCCCCAGATATGTTTCATCAGGAACCACTTAACAATATCCAAACTGTGAAGAAGCTGTTACCCTACTTGTCTGACTGATAAGTGAAAAATACTACCTCTGTAGATTTTCCACCTAGATCTATGTCCTCTTGAAGAGTCAGATAAACTAAAGCATATTACTTTGGAAATAAACCTTGACTATTCATTGGAAAGACTTATCCTGAAGGTGAAGCTCCAAT
>SJYV01029811.1:7388-26864 GCA_006410875.1 Neotragus pygmaeus
TGAATTTCAGGACAGGTTGTTTAGGAGTTGACACTACCGCATATACTATAAATGAGAATGCACAGGGTCCATCAAGCAAACTTCTGTCCCTCATGCCAAAGACTTTTGAGTTGGGCTGAGCACATGACCATGTTAGGGCAGTAAGAGGTCTTTTCTTGAGATTCCTAGGAAGATAAAGTCTCTTCCCATGTTACTTAGTAAAGTTTTACAGGATAGGCTAAGATTGTGGTTCCCAAACTAACTGCACATGTTATGTTAATGTCCAGGTAAAAGGTTAAAACACCTGTCAATGAGGGCATACGACACCTCAAATTCATGAGAAATTCCAGTTGTAAAAACCATGTATCAGTTGTTCCAAAAGAATTCACAGAGGATTCATGAAAATAAGTCATCAGGGAAATTTAATGCATTGAAATTAATGGAGTGCTTATTATTAATAAAATCCATATTGATTGACCATACTCTCCCTCAGACTCTCTACCTATATAAGTGTGGGTGAGTGGGGTTGAGAATTGAAGTATTTACCACATGCCCAAGTATTTACCATATTACTGCTCTGAGGGCTGTATTTTGAGAAGCACTGCCCCACTCTTAAGGGAAAGATTGAATATGCTACTTAAAAAATTGTACTGCTAATGATGAGAGTGTAGCATAAGAGGTCTTTTACTTTGGTTTCAAAGGATAGAATTTTAAGCTACTGAGGTCTTCCAGATAGGCTTGCACAAATGGGCCAACCTGGAAATTAGATTCCAAAGACTATGACAAGTTATGCCAATGCTGATGTTTTCTGGAACACATTTTTAGAACTACTCATGAAAGTTAAATACTCTGCTTTGAATATTTTTCTTTATTTAAAATTTCTTTTATTTATTTAGACTTCAACTGATGTTCATTGCTGTGCTCAAACTTGCTCTAGTTGTGATGATTGGGGGACTTTTCCTTGCAGTGCACAATCTTCTCAATGAGGTGGCTTCTCTTTCTTGCCGAGCAGAGTCTCTAGGGCTCACAGGCTACAATAATTGAGGAACTGAGGTTCAGGAGTCCTGGCTCGTGGACCCTAGAACTGGGGCTGAGTACTTGTGATTCAGAGATTGAGCTGATTTCCATCATGTGCTTTCTTTCTAGATCAGGGGTGGAACTCATGTCTCTAGATTGGCAGGCTGATTGTTTCCCACTCAGCCACAGGGAAAGCAAGCAATTGATTTTTGAAACAGTATATGAGGGATTCCTATTTCCTGATCATAGTAAAAACTATTGATTCGGGAGAATAATTTCCCCAAAATTTCACACTCAGGGGAGGCCCTGGTGTGCTTTTGGAAATGCCTCTGGGTGTACCAGTCCCCATGAAAGACTCTGAGGAGGTAGTCTGTGTATCATGGGGGAGAATGTGCATGAATATGAGGTGGCCACCTCTTGCTGAAGAGGAGATACCGCAGCTTGAGAAAACATCCTCAGCTTTAGAGTGAAGGTCTACATTTGCCAGAGGAAAAAGTTGCTGGTATTCTGATCAAAAGGTAATGAAAAATGTTCAAAGAAACAAAAGTGGTCAGCTATTACTGTGCATTTACACATATGTGTGTGTGTGTGTGTCCATATATGAGAGAGAGGCCATGTGTCCCAGGTGGGGCTTGGTTGTATGTCTTCCATCGGGCAGAGGTGATGCGAGACCTCCTTCTTGGAGGAAAACGTGGGGAGAGGCAGGGAGGCATGCTGGAAATCAGCCAACAAGAGGGGCACCTATGAGGAGCACGGCCACCTGGGTGCCTTCACTGTCAGCTTACTGGGCTGGGCTTGCCTTTTCACAGTATGCCTGTACACCGCAGCAGTGTCTTGTGCTCATTCGGCATAAACAGTGCTTACCTGATCTCACCTCTGTAAACGTGGATTTGCCAGTGACCCCTTGGAAAACTAGAGAGTCAGGAAGCGAGAGTCTGCTATCTCGTTACCCCAGTCAGACGCATATCACCCGTTTTCAAACGCTGAAGTGAAATGACTTCCAGTTGCATTCTAGATGTGAGCAATAGAATTACAGCATCAGTTTCATTCTTACATACGTGTCGATGGCAAGGTGTGTCATGTCCATAGGATTCTGAATCATCTGTGGATAGCCCGCCTCACCAAGCAGCATGGGTGCGATGGGAAGGCTCCGGAAATCGTCCCTCGATCGTCCAGTCCACTGGGCGTTGAGACAGGCCGAAGCCGCAGTCAGGTTATTTTTCCGTGAGGGCGGTTTCTGAGAGTGTGGGAAGTCAAGGTTTCGCTCATGCCCTCTGCTCAAGATGGTGGGACGATGTTCTCGAGCCAGATCCGCTGCTTTCCCACACGTCATGCCCAACGGTTTAGAAACCCCCTTGGTCTCCCTGTATCATACTGCCTTGTATGAATGGGTTCTCCTGGAGTTAACAGGTGTGCTGCTGCTGCTGCTAAGTCGCTTCAGTCGTGTCCGACTCTGCAACGCCATAGTCGGTAGCTCACCAGGCTCCCTCATCCTTAGGATTCTGCAGGCAAGGACACTGGAGTGGGTTGCCATTTCCTTTCTTCCTGTGCCATTTCCAAGATGTCCCAAGGTTTCCCGTTTCCTGATAGGATTAGAGACAAGGCCTGAAGGCAGTACTTTCCTCAAACCTTGGCGCTCAAGGTAAGCCCTGGTGTGCTTGTGGCAGTGTAGCATGGTGCCGCGGGACCCCCAGAGAGTTTCTGAGGAGGAAGTCTGCGTGTGCTGGGTGAGGTTCTTGCTTAGGAAGAGACCACATGCATGGAGATGACCTCCTGGGCTTAAAGTCAAGGTCTACTTGTGCCAGTGGAAAAGTTGCTTTTTTTCCTGATCAGAGGGTAATGAAAAAGTTTATTGAAAGAAGCAAAGGTGGTCAGCTTGTACTATGCCTTTACAGATGTGTGTGTGTGTGTGTGTGTGTGTGTGTGTGTGTGTGTGTGTTAGTGTGGAGGCGGCGGGGCGGGTGGCCCCCTCTGGGAAATTGTAACGTGAAGGATTTCTGTTAAGTGACTCCTCTTGAGAGAGGATATGTTCGAGAGTGTCAGCATTTTTTCCTCACCCTCCTTTGCATGTTGCACAATGAGTCTGACATTTGTTTGGAGAAGTCATGAAGACAACTACCTGTTATTGTCCAGGAGTTATGGTCCGGTGGTTGTTGTTTTGTCATCTGATTTCAGCTTCGATGCCTGAGGAAGGAACGGAAATCACACCCATCGAGCAGTAGAGAAGAAGCAGGGACGCCTGGCGTTCTGCAGTCCCGGGGGTTCGCACAGAGTCGGACACGACTGGGCGAGTGAACGGCAGAAGACGTATAGAAGCTGATGATCAGACGGAAGTGACTGTCTCAAGACGCCAGATAAAGACTTTGAAGGCTTTGCATTGCACTCGGACATGCTGGCGCCCAAGCGTGGCTGGGAGTGATGATGCGGAGAGAGTTGGCAGCTGTTTGGCATCCAGGCCTATGCCCGTCTGGGCAATGTACGTCTTCTCTGTGGCCAACCTGAGCCAGAGCCATATGCAGACACTACTGCTCCGTGGCAGGTGGAGGCATGCCTCTTTGCTTCTTGGAAACCGATACGCACAGCGAGCGTGCCAGCCATGAAGAGTGTGGCAAGAGCACTTGCCGAAGGAGCGACATGGCCTGCATTATCCGCAGGGTTTTGAAGCCTGCAAGCAAGAGCTGGGCTGCCTCATCACAGAGGTGGACCCCAGACTCCCCTCGTGCTCTAAAGCCAGGTGCTCCTTTCTGTTGCCTAGGACCAGCCTGCAAAGGGTTCTCAGGTTGTGGATACGGCTCGTCGTGGGCAGCCGTGTTCGGTAGCTACCTGGGAGGGGGAGACCGCCTGCCTTTTCCGGGTTGTGAGTCCGGCACAGGAGGCTTCTGAAAGTTTGCCCGAGGGGGGCCAGCTCAGTCATCCCCTTGCTGCAGACACCCTTGGGTGGCGTTTGGAAATTCGGGGGCCGCGAAACTCCCCCCGGTCATCCCTTCAGAGTTTCTCTTGGAGCAAGTGGGACTTGCACAACTGAGGGACAGAGGATCCTGGTGCGCCAGAGCCCTAGGTTATCGCCAGGAGTCAGAGACGGCTTGGCAACTAGGCAACCAGCGCCCACCCTTGTTTTCTTTGGGCACCTAGGTCCATGATTAGAGCCCCTGAAATCCCCAGGCAGTGGGGGCAAACTTCTTCCAAGTAGACACAGGGAGTGTCCTTTCAACCTGTGCGGACAAGTCGCTCTTGGTGAAGGATGACTAGTGCAAAGGCTGCTTTAGAATGGCGGCCTCGTCCGTGGCCCTGGTGAGTTAGTTAGCCTTTTTCAGTTGCTCAGTCGTGTCCGACTCTCTGCATCCCGGCTCCTGTGTCCATGGCAATTTCCTGGCAGGAATCCTGGAGTGGGTTGCCATTTCCTTCCTCAGGGGCTCTTTCCCAAGCCAGGGATGGAACCTGTGTCTCCTGCATTGCTGGAGGATTCTTTACCGTCTGAGTCGCAAGAGGCCCTCAGGAAGGTTTGCTCCTCAGAGCAAACACGCAGAGGTGGCAATCCCGGAGGCAGCTCAAGGAGGCCCCAGGCTGGGCAGAGTCTGCCCACCCAGGCGAGGCTCAGCGAGCACTTCGAAGGTGTGCTGTCGGTTGCCCGAGCGCCTGAGAAGACACGCCACTGGGAAAGACCGTCTGGATTTCCTCACACCCCAATGAGTGTTTGGGGCTGCTTTTGCCCCAAGAGCGTGCTTTATGAGGGCGGACACGGGAGTGTGGGACGTGGCTGTCCTCCCTGAGTCGGAGAGGCCGTGTGTCCCAGGTGGGGCTTGGTTGTGTGTGTTCCCTCGGGCAGAGTGGATGCTAGAGCTGCTCCTTGGAGGAGCACGTGGGGAGAAGCGGGGAGGCAGGCTGGAAACCCGCCACCGAGAGGGGCACCTATGAGGAGCACGTCCGCCTGGGTGTGTACCCGGTCAGCTTACTGTTCTGCCCTTGACTTTTCACAGTATCCCCGTATACTGCAGTAGTATCTTGTGCACGTTCAATGTCGACAGTGCTTAACCGAAAGCTTCTTTGGGAAACTGCAGAGTCAGGAAGCGTGAGTCTGCGGTCTAGTTACCCCAGTAGGACCCATATCATCCATTTTCAAACACTGAATGAATAGAATTAAAGTTGAATTCGTGAAGTAAAGAATAGTATTTTAGCATCAATGTAGTTCATGTGTACATAGTGACTACAATGTGTGTCATGTCCGTAGCTGTCTGATTACTGTTGATAGCCTGCCTTACCATACAGTTTCTGTGAGATGGGAAGGCTCCTAAAATTGTTCCCCCATCATGCAGGCCAGTGTCCAGTGAGAAAGACCGAGGATGCAGTCAGGTTATGTTTCTGTGAATTGTATTTCTGAGAGTTGCGAAAGCAATGTTTCACTCCTGCCTTCTGCTAAAGATAGATGGATAATGTTTTTGAGTCACAATCCCCTGACTTACCACAGATTACCCCCCAAAATTAAGAATTCCCTTTGTTCTGGCTATTTCACCTTGAAATGAATCCGTTCTCCTGCAGTAACCAACATGTTAGCATTTTGTTTATAAATTGTCCCAAGTTTTCTTATTTTCTGATAGTATTACAGGCAGGGTGTCAATGCAATAATTTCCTCAAACCTTGGCACTCAGGGGAAGCCCTGATGTGGTTGTGGCAATGCAGCATGTGTGCCTTATGCCCCCCTTAGAGTTTCTGAGGAGGTAGTCTGTGTCACATGGGTGAGAATGTGCATGACTATGTGGTGCCCAGCTCTTGCTCAGGAGAATAGCATGCACTTTGAGAACAGCTGCTCTGCTCTAGTAGTCAAGGTCTCCATCTCTAGCAAAAGCATTGCTTTTCTTGTAAATGGAAAAGAGAAAGCAATTTTTTTACGTAAAAGTAAAAAAAAAAAAATAGAATGTTTAGCTTACTGTGTCCTTGCAAATTAGCCTGTGTCTTATGCTGTGGTCCACAAGTTATCCTCAAACTTTTGTTTCTCATTGTATTTCAATTCGGCTGTACAGGGATGTGTTAAAGCATGCACTGTCCTACAGGACAGAAGTGGAGAACTGGACAGAAATCAATTGGCTCAGGCTTCTGGGGAAAAGATAGGAGGTTCCTCTGTGTACATGAAAAATGCAGGAGCCAAATCTTGGGCTAAATTTCATGATAGGGAGTAGTTTTCCACCTGTTGGAAGTCCTGGCTTGTGGCTTTCAGGGCTGGTCATTGTGTTCATGGCCAACATGGGCCTTGGTAGTATGCAGGCAGAGCCACTCCTTGGAATTTCCGGTGTGTCTTCTTGCCTCTTGTGGAAGCTGGTGACTACACCAAGTGTGCTCATAGGAAAAAAAAGTATGGCAAGTGAAGGCTCCGTGTGTGAGACACATCACAAATACCTGCGTGGCTTTGAGCACTGTAACAGCTCTGCTGGCTCACATCAGGCCTGACCCCAGACTCCATCCGATTCTAAAGCCAGGTGCTCCTTTCTCTTTCTGAGGCCTTTCCTGCAAAGGGTTCTTACAGTTTGACAATGGCTTGTGCAAGGCTGCCATGTTTTCTGGCCACATGGGCTGGGGAGATCGTCTGCTTTTTCCTTGTTTCAAGCCCAGTGCCGGAAGCTTCAGGTAGTTTGCCCCCAAAAGGCCAGTTGAGCAGTCGTCTCACTTCAGACATGGTGAGTTACCTTGGGCACTTGGAGACCAAGAACTTCCCCCAGGACATTCACTCGTCCATGATCCCTGCTCCCCTGTGAACTCTACCTTCCCCCGGGCGATAATTCTCTCTTCAAAGTTTCTCTTAGAGAATAATCAAGAGTTGACAAAGTCAGAGAGCTTGCAATGATGTTGTTTCTTGGCTGCTTCTGCCCGCGCACTGGAGCTTCCTAGTGTTCTGGGAAGAAGTGGTGCCGCCCACTCTAAAGAACATAGCTTGCTACAGCCAGAGGAGAGCCGGTGGATTCCAGAGAAAACAGTGAGTCTCNACACACACACACACACACACACTCACACTCCCTCAGGGATTGCTTCTGGGCTCCTTCTCTGCATATCTCAACTCTTACACTTAATGCATTTTCCCAGACTTAATCCTCAGTGAACTGCTGGTGAAGGGCTGTATCCTATTCATGTCTTTCCTACCCTCCCTGTGGCATCCTGATCAGTCCTACAGCTTAGAGCTGCCCTGATTAATTAGGGTAAAAGACTGAGAACTGTGCTGGCCGAGAGCAGCCATTCCTGGGTCTGTATGGCTCTGGAGCAGTTTTAAAGGGGCACCCCACCTGGGATCTGAAGACCTGTGTCCAGCCCCCACCCTACCATTTCCTGGCTTTGTGACCTTGGGCATGTTGTTAGCCACACTGGTATTGATGATGATAAAAATACCCTTCATATTTCAAGTTCTGTCACATTTCCCACAAGAAGACATTACCTTGGGACATTTGGGGGCTTTTATAATGTGAGGACCCCGACCCCCCATATTTCCTTATGCTGTGTTTATATTCTCGGGGGCACTTCAGGCACTGCCCCCAGACTCACCCCTTTCAGCTCTAAGATGTATTTCTCTTTCTCTTCCTGCTGTTCCTCCAGCTCTTTATAATAGTAATAATGATACTTTATGATAACAATATTAATGTTAATATTAATATTAATGCTGAGTTTTATGGTCCACAGAACACATTCCATCTCGCACTTCATTTGGAGCCCCATCAGGGTCTGTGAAGTCAGGGTGCACATAGCAAATGGAGGCCAGGGCCACAGAGCTGGGAAGTGCAAGAGCCAGGACTCAGCTTTCTGGCTTCCTGGGGGGAATCCGGGGCAGTAGGGGTCTGCCCCAGTGTCTCTGTCCACCAGCCTGAAGGAGGGCCTCCCCGGAGGCCCTGGTGCCCTGCATTCTGGATGGGGAGGGCATACTTTTCCGAAGGCCCCATGACCTGCCAGACGCTACACCACACTCTGCTGGGTGCCTTACTGGCTGAGCCCAGGACCTCTATTCTGCCTCTCTGGAACTTAAGTGTGAGCCAGCCTCCCCCCTCAGACCCTGTGGTCCATGAAAACTGCAGAATGGGGGCCCAAGAGTCAGGTGTGAACAGATGGTCTTAACATCATCAGTGGGCAGAGTGGAAGTGTGACTTTTAGAGGTGGAGGCGAGGAAGATTATTTCTAGGAACTTCTACGGCCAGGTGTCACTTCCCTTGTATTCCCTGTTCTGTCGCACAAATAAATCACTAGCCACTGGGATGGAATTGAATGAAGAGCACTTCTTGTCTCACTTTTGTCATTGATGGAAGAATCTTTCTAAGGTGTTTTTCATCTTCGAGTGAGTGAGTTGCTCAGTCATGCAACCCCATGGACTGTAGCCCACCAGGTTCTGCTGTCCCTGGAATTCTCCAGGCAAGAACACTGGTGTAGGTAGGCATTCCCTTCTCCAGGAGATCTTCCAAATCCCAGGGATCGAACCTCGGTCTCCTGCATTGTAGGCAGATTCTTTACCATCTGAGCCACCAGGGAAGACCATTTTCATCTTTAGTTCTCTAGAATGTGGATGGCTTTGCTGCCCTGGCAAGGGAAAGATGCTTGAGAAATTGGGTGGGGAGGACTGAGTTGCCCTCTGGTTCCTCCCACCCAGCACCCGGCCAGGCCTTGGTCCCTCTGCCCATCCCTGCCCAAGTTCCTGCATTAGCCAGGGGAGGGGGCTGGGAAGGTGCACACGGGGGCACTCAGAGCCAGGCAGAGGCACGATGGGGTGGGCGATGCGGGGAGGGAGAGAGTCACGGTCTTGCTGAGTTAGGGTACTTTTCTCACTTAAGGACAGAGAAAAGCTCTGAACAGCAGTTTCTCTTGAGGAGTCGGACATGACTGAGCGAATTCACTTTCACTTTCAGGCATTGGAGATGGAAATGGCATCACACTCCAGTATTCTTTCTTGCCTAGAGAATCCCAGGGACGGANCTTAAGGACAGAGAAAAGCTCTGAACAGCAGTTTCTCTTGAGGAGTCGGACATGACTGAGCGAATTCACTTTCACTTTCAGGCATTGGAGATGGAAATGGCATCACACTCCAGTATTCTTTCTTGCCTAGAGAATCCCAGGGACGGAGGAGCCTGGTGGGCTGCCGTCTATGGGGCTGCACAGAGTTGGACACGACTGAAGCGACTTAGCAGCAGTAGCTGCTGCCATATATTTGAGCAGCTTCTATATATTTGAGGCTTAGGGCCTCCCCTTTCCTTTTGGAGCATCCTCCTGCCCCCTGCCTCCCATGGGGCCGCTGGAGCATGGCCAGTTTATATCTTGATTCTCCTCGCTGTGGCTTTTCGTAATAATCTAGATTTAGAGGAGCAGTCTCTCAGATTAAAGTGGTGAAGAAATTGGATGCTGGGGCCAGATATTCCCACTCTGTCCTTACCAGCTATGTGACATCTGGGCACCTCTTCACCTCTCTGCCTCAGTTTCCTTTTCTGTACAACAGGAATACTGTTAATAACAGCCTCAGATGATTATGGTGAGGAGTGAAGGCATTCAGGTGGTTAAAGGCCTTGGAACAATGCCTGGCCCAGAGTGAGCCTGGACAGGCGACAGCACGTGCTATGAGGCACCTCCAGCCCAGGAGACAGTAGGTTCTAATGCCATGGCTCCCAAGCTTGAGTGGACATCAGAATCCCCTGGAGGGCTTATCAGAACACAGTTTCCTGGGCCCCACCCCCAGATATTCCAACTGAATACATCTAGAGTAGGGCCCAAGAATTTGCATTTCTAACAAGTCCCCAGTGACACTGAGGCTGTGCCAGCTCCAGGATCACACACTGAGAACCAGAAGTGAAGTGCGAAGTTTTGATTGCTCAGTTGTGTCTGACTCTTTGGGACCCCATGAACTGTAGCCCGCCAGGCTCCTCTGTCCATTGTCCAGGCAAGAATACTGGGGTGGGTTACTATTTCCTACTCCAGGGGATCTTCCGACCCAGGGATTGGACTTGGATCTCCTGCACTGCAGGCAGATTCTTTACCATCTGAGCCACCAGGGAGACAGTATCCTCACAATTATCAAGCCCCAGATTCCAAGAGCGGCTGCTGCGCACGAGGCAGGGTACTAAGCTCGTTTCCTGTGTTTCCTGTGGCTGAAGCGGTTGTGCTGGTGGTTCCATACTTCCTGAAGGTCTCCAGCTAGTGAATGGCAGATACACAGACACAGCACTTGAACCCAAGACGACCTGACTCCAGAATGACTAAACGCAACTGTCAACCAGCCTCAGGTCTTCATTCAGCTGGCATTTATGGAATGTCTGATAAACACTGCCTCCATAGAGCCCCGTGCAGTTCAGAAAGCAATTTCAAATACATTTCCTCATTTCATACACACAAAAGCCTGTGAAGTAGGTCAAGTATTAATATCGCCTGCCTTTACAAGGAAAATGTAATTACAGATGGAAATGAAGCCTGGGAGCTGCCTGGCGTCCCGCTCAGGATCACACAGTCGTAGATGGTGGAGGCTGCGTGGCCTCCCACGCTGCCATAACCAGCCGCCTCTCTGGGGGCTGGAGGGGGGGAGCTGTGGTTAGGGTGCAGTGGGCAGAAGGTGTAGACCCTGCGGGCAGCTACCTTCTCGTAGAGTGAGCTGTGGATAAGAAGCTCATTTCCTGGATAATTTCCAGGCTCCAGCGTGACCTGGATGTGCCCGTGAGATGAGCACCCACTTCCCTGTGAGACTGTGAAAGGAAGGGGCGCAGAACAGCCACAGCGGGGTTGAAGCAAGGGAAAAACCGGGCCCTGGAGAGCAAGGAGGGCTGGCTTGGCTGCAGAGGGGCTGGTGAGGTGTCCTGGCAGAGAACTTGTGAGACCAAAGGAGGGAGGGAGGTGCAAGCCCCAGGGTCTATGTGGCAGGGATGAGGGTAGGGTGTGCAGAAGAGAAGACCCGGGGGGACCATCTGGGGACCCGAGCTAGGTCCCCAAGGCTGGACTTGACCTTTCTCCTTCTCCAGCCACCCCAGGCGCCCAAAGCCCCTGCCAATCTCAGTTCCTCCCAGCCCCAAGCCACTTTTTCGGCACCCCCTGCCCCCATCACTCCAATTGCTCTGTTTAGAGGAGCAAAAACCAGCCAGGTGTTACCAGGAAATAGTCTAATTAGCACTTACTGCTGACGGTTTCGTTCTTTTTTTTTTTTTTTTTCCTTTTTTACACTCTGGACATTTTTTATTCGCTAATCATCTNACTTACCACAGATTACCCCCCAAAATTAAGAATTCCCTTTGTTCTGGCTATTTCACCTTGAAATGAATCCGTTCTCCTGCAGTAACCAACATGTTAGCATTTTGTTTATAAATTGTCCCAAGTTTTCTTATTTTCTGATAGTATTACAGGCAGGGTGTCAATGCAATAATTTCCTCAAACCTTGGCACTCAGGGGAAGCCCTGATGTGGTTGTGGCAATGCAGCATGTGTGCCTTATGCCCCCCTTAGAGTTTCTGAGGAGGTAGTCTGTGTCACATGGGTGAGAATGTGCATGACTATGTGGTGCCCAGCTCTTGCTCAGGAGAATAGCATGCACTTTGAGAACAGCTGCTCTGCTCTAGTAGTCAAGGTCTCCATCTCTAGCAAAAGCATTGCTTTTCTTGTAAATGGAAAAGAGAAAGCAATTTTTTTACGTAAAAGTAAAAAAAAAAAAATAGAATGTTTAGCTTACTGTGTCCTTGCAAATTAGCCTGTGTCTTATGCTGTGGTCCACAAGTTATCCTCAAACTTTTGTTTCTCATTGTATTTCAATTCGGCTGTACAGGGATGTGTTAAAGCATGCACTGTCCTACAGGACAGAAGTGGAGAACTGGACAGAAATCAATTGGCTCAGGCTTCTGGGGAAAAGATAGGAGGTTCCTCTGTGTACATGAAAAATGCAGGAGCCAAATCTTGGGCTAAATTTCATGATAGGGAGTAGTTTTCCACCTGTTGGAAGTCCTGGCTTGTGGCTTTCAGGGCTGGTCATTGTGTTCATGGCCAACATGGGCCTTGGTAGTATGCAGGCAGAGCCACTCCTTGGAATTTCCGGTGTGTCTTCTTGCCTCTTGTGGAAGCTGGTGACTACACCAAGTGTGCTCATAGGAAAAAAAAGTATGGCAAGTGAAGGCTCCGTGTGTGAGACACATCACAAATACCTGCGTGGCTTTGAGCACTGTAACAGCTCTGCTGGCTCACATCAGGCCTGACCCCAGACTCCATCCGATTCTAAAGCCAGGTGCTCCTTTCTCTTTCTGAGGCCTTTCCTGCAAAGGGTTCTTACAGTTTGACAATGGCTTGTGCAAGGCTGCCATGTTTTCTGGCCACATGGGCTGGGGAGATCGTCTGCTTTTTCCTTGTTTCAAGCCCAGTGCCGGAAGCTTCAGGTAGTTTGCCCCCAAAAGGCCAGTTGAGCAGTCGTCTCACTTCAGACATGGTGAGTTACCTTGGGCACTTGGAGACCAAGAACTTCCCCCAGGACATTCACTCGTCCATGATCCCTGCTCCCCTGTGAACTCTACCTTCCCCCGGGCGATAATTCTCTCTTCAAAGTTTCTCTTAGAGAATAATCAAGAGTTGACAAAGTCAGAGAGCTTGCAATGATGTTGTTTCTTGGCTGCTTCTGCCCGCGCACTGGAGCTTCCTAGTGTTCTGGGAAGAAGTGGTGCCGCCCACTCTAAAGAACATAGCTTGCTACAGCCAGAGGAGAGCCGGTGGATTCCAGAGAAAACAGTGAGTCTCTCTCATGTGGAATCTGGTTGCTCATCCTCTGGTAACATGCTTCATCCTGTGAAAAGAGCATTGCTGTGCCCTCTTGTTCTCACACATTAAATGTGTTAGTAGTTGCATCCTTTGTGCAGGTAATTTTAAAGGGGTGGCTTGAGTGTCAGATTTCAATAATCTGTGATGCCACATTTTAGTCTACCATTTTACAGACAGGGTGTCAATGCAATAATTTCCTCAAACCTTGGCACTCAGGGGAAGCCCTGATGTGCTTGTGGCAATGCAGCATGTGTGCCCTATGCCCTATGAGGAAGAGAGAGAAATCAAAACACTGATGTATTAAGACATGGGCCACTGCTTAATTTCAGAAATGTCAGATTAGTGAAAATATTGTTATATATATATATCATCTTTACATTTTTTAACCTTANTTGTCATAGCTTTTCTTCCAAAGAGCAAGCATCTTTTAATTTCATGTCTGCAGTCACCATCTGCAGTGATTTTGGGGTCTAGGAAAGGGTGGGTGGGACTAGTGGGATATAATCTCTTCCTTTAGAGTTAAACACTTAATAGATGGTTATTGCATGTTTACTGAATAAAAATCATAGTGACATTTTTTGACCATTTGTATTACACCACAAGTAAAGATTTTACGTTTCAGTCACCATGGACATGGTTTTTGTGAAATGGTCTAACATGATTTTTACCATGTCTAAAACAAGTGATTAGTATCTAAATTATTTAAGAAACAACTACAGATATAAACACACAATCCCTAATAGATAAGTGAACAATTTACAAAACAAGAAATCCAAAATGTGAAAATAGCATTGGTAGAGTTGCTCAAAGTACACAGTTCATCCCCAGAATGTTAATTGAAACAACAGTGAGTTAATCAGAATTTGTAATAATAACAAATTGGCAGCGTTTAAACAGCTAGAAAATGCCAGATTTGAGTGAAGATGAGGATGTATTGTCCTACTGGTACACATTCTGTGGAGCAATCATGCAGTACATAATCAAGCTAAATGTATGTGACCTATGATCTAGCCATTCTACTACGCATATTTCCTAGGGAAGTCCTTCTATAGGTCCATGAGGAAAGAGGCAGGATGATGTACATTGCTTCATTAGACCTTGCCTAGACTGCTCTTCTGAAGATATCCCCATGGTTTATCCTCTCTTCTTTTAGGTTTTAAGTCAAATGAGATCTTCTAGTGAGAGTTTGTTTGACCAGTTTATTAATTTGGGGATCTTTGTCTCATTCCTCAAAAATCCTTATCCATCTCCTTTGCCTTGTTTTACTACATATATTTTCCAACACATGGAATATGCTTTGCTTATTTACTTTTTCCATAGCCTTATTACAATCTAAGCAACATTTGTTGTTGCTAGATCTCCAGTGGTGCAAGGAGTGCTTGACACATAATAGGTGCTCAATAATTTTTTGTTGACCAAATGAATTCAGTCCTAAGAATCTTAAGACTTCAAATACAGATGTGGTGTTGCACCTTTCCCAAAAGATGCAGTTTCTCTGAGTCTTGAGATAAACAGATCAAAGTATGAGCTTATCCTGACTCTGTTTTCCCTTGTGCCCTATACCAGAGATAAAGGGCAATGGAAAGCTACTCCAGATTGGTTGTAAAGATTCAGAAGAAAAGTTTTTCTTTTTCACATTCAGGCCTCATAGTCTATGAAATCTCTCAATTATTACCATTTAAGAGAGTACATAAAAGCACCAGTTGCCTTTTTTGCCAGAGAAAGCCAACATCTGGCAAATAGGTCTGTAATTAACTACCATAGTGATTGTTCTATCCCCCACAGTCCATACTCATGTGCCACTCTCTGAGGCACACTCACAAAGAGAAGTAGACAAGAAAAATTCCCTCAATGGGCATAAGAGGGTGTGTACTAAAAAATTCCCTCCACTTACAACTATTACCATTCTTACTCATAAAGAAATGATATATGCTTGGAGCCAGTAACCACTATATGCTAATTAATCTTTACTGTTTTTCTAAATATACTTTTTTTTTACTTTATTTTACTTTACAATACTCTGTTGGCTTTGCCATACATCGACATGAATCCACCACAGGTGTACACGAGCCCCCAAAATTACTGTTATCCCATTTTTTCCCCTGCAATAATATTTCAGGTGTGTTGAGGTGGTTAAATTGGTTATTTTTCACACAGGCTTCATCTCATTGCTAAACTGTATTTATAGAATGATCTAATTATTAGAGTCTAGTACAGCAACAACTCTTTTAAGAACTTTCTATTTGAATAATCTCTAGACTTTTCTTGTAAAGAAAAGAGCAGTTTTCGTCACCTCCTATCACATAGGCATTAGGCAGGGTTACCTTAAAATAGGTTAAAGCTAACCTATTTAAAGCTATTAAAAGGTCTGATTGAATTTACTGAAGAGTTTATATAAGAGGTAAGGACAGGGTTAAGGGAACCAAACAGAACTGCTGGAATCCTGAGAAAACCACAAGCCACAGTGGGAATCCTTTTACTTCCCCTTATACTGGGAGGCAGGGGGNTTAAAGCTATTAAAAGGTCTGATTGAATTTACTGAAGAGTTTATATAAGAGGTAAGGACAGGGTTAAGGGAACCAAACAGAACTGCTGGAATCCTGAGAAAACCACAAGCCACAGTGGGAATCCTTTTACTTCCCCTTATACTGGGAGGCAGGGGGAGGAAAAGGTGATTTAGGAGTCTTTCATAGTGTCAGGAAGAAATATATGCAGGAAGATAGGGTTTTAGAGGAATAAAAGTAGCTGAAACCCAAACTGCAATAGCATGTACTACCAAAACTGCCTGTAACTCACTGCAGACACACAAGCTTTCTTTCTAAACAAATAGAGGACAGAGTGAACTGCAGATTCTGCCCCGAGAATTCCCTTCCCCATGGTTTAGCAAGGCTTTCCCCTCAGTGAGGCTGTAATGTAGGAACCTTGTGCTTCCAGCTGCTTCCAGCAGGCAGGCAAACTCTTTCACGAGTCAGATCCATGCATTATCTGATTCCTGTCTGCGGGAATGCCCCCCTGGAAGCCAGAGATGTGGGTTGGAGGGAGAGGTCTCTAAGCCAGAGTAGTGGGCACATTAAGAGCCCCGTGCTCCTCTTAGTTACTTCTGCTATTGAAGCTGCTTGGATCCGGTATCCTGTTTCATTTTCCTTTAAAGAAATGGAATACTCACATATAAATTCAAATGTATGGGTAAAGGGTCAGATAGCACATAAATCTACAATGGGAAGCTGAGCCCACCTAGGCACTTGATTGTCCATACTCGGATGTTCATTCTTGATTGAGGTGTAGAGTCAATTAAGGCTTGATGGTCAACTGCTGCTAGAGGAGGTCATCAAGAGGATGTGACCTCTGATTGACTTTTCAGGTGTAGCCTGGCAGTCGGAGGCTCCGCCCCTTCTGGTGGTGGTGGGAGGTGTGCTCTGCATGCTGCTCCCAACAACGGCAGCCATTGCAAGGTGCAGCCCTGAGAGAGTCAGTTATGTTGAGACCATCTGGATTTGTGGCTGAACCCTGTTAATGGGGCCACAGAAGCTTCTGGGATGCTGGAGGGCCGGCATGGAGATCTCATTATGCAGCACCCAAGACAAGCCTCGGGGGTAAGTTCCTTTGCTACTTAGACCTGCCACCTATCAATCTGGAGTGGCCGTCTTTTTCTTCAGTCTCCCTGGCCTCCTGGTACGGGGCTGTTTTGCAAACCAACAAACATGGACAAGTTTTTGGCAGAATATAGCATAGCCCTCCTCCAACAGAGAGGGTGTCTGACTTTTGTTGTGGTTTGCCTACATGCCACAGACACTTGGAAGTATCCTGAGGTCACATGCCAAAGCATTCTGAATGCCAGCCTGAGCTTACTGTAGAACTCTCTCTTATTTTTAGCCTTATTCAAAACCAGCTAGTTTCTGAGTTACCTAAATTCATCAGAAAAGCAAATCATGAATGTGGAATGTATAGCTGTAGAGTTCTAAGAACTGCACTGCTTCATTGTGGAAACGTTGAGTTGCTGTAACTTGTTTCTCACTTTAGAGGGACTATCCCCATGTGCCATAGATTAATGGATGCCTAGTAACTTCGGTGATGTGGCCGATAGGTCTATATTTTGGCATCTAGGGTGCTGGCTACCTCTTGGTGAAAAGATTCAGTTAGCAAGATCAGTGTAATGGACCAGAAGTATGTGAGTAAAACCACGGCGGCGGAGCATTGTACGTTAAACAAGGCGGTGGTGCCATCCTTAGAGAAAACAAGGAACTCGGACTGCTGCCCTTGGCAGGGGAAAGCAAACTTCTGATTTGCTGTACTGATATATATCAAGAAAAGAGTGTTTTCTAGGTTAGTTCTGTATTAGGTGTCAGTGTTGAGATGCCCCAGCACTGTGAAACGGGCCAGTTAAATGAGATTCCTGTTGCTGCACCTTTTAAGTTTTTGCAGGGGGCACCAATCTTTAAGGGGCTTCCCAGATGGCTCAGTGGTAAAGAATCCACCTGCAGTGCTCAGACACAGGAGATGCAGTTTCAATCCCTAGGTCGGGATGATCCCCTGGAGGAGGAAATGGCAACCCACTTCAGTATACTTGCCTGGAGAATCCCATGGACAAAGGAGCCTGGTGGCTACCATCCGTGGGGTTACAAAAAGTTGGACACACATGAGCACATGACACACACACATGGCACTAATCTTTGAAATTCTCTGATGTGGTAACGTGTTGGCTGACTACTTTGGAAGACAGACACAGTTCCACAGTCATCAAATTGGCTCTTCTTTTCTTAATAGTTCTTAACTCCACACATCCATGAAGCAGTGTGAGGTTTGTCCTAGATACTTCAGAAATATTTGCCTATATCTCTTCAGTAACTAAGGAAATAAGCACAGACTAAGTCTGTGGTCTATCTGAACCCACTGTTAGGCAGATGTAACCCGAGATTCATTCTGTATGTGATTTCCCTGAGTCTGCACTTTGATCAGTGGATCAGGGTGGCATTACAACTCGCCAGGAATTAGCGACAGTTCCTACCTAATATCTAATAGTTCACCAAAGTTTAGAGTTTTAGTTTCCCCAGTGCCCATACATCCTAGAAATGGCTGTCATCCCCTCTAGGAAGAGGCTTGGAGGAGTCACTGGAGTCAATCCTGGCTGCATTGCACAGTCACCATTCAATATGACTTGGACTCCCCATCAATCAAGGCACTCTGGGTCTTTGAACTTGACTTTAATGTAGGATCTGGGTAAATTTACCCACTAGAGTGATGCATCAGGCTTCCACTTGCTCTACCAAGAATTTGAAATATTACCAGAAGGTTAGCCTAAAGCAACATTCAACTAACCATTCCACTGGAATTTAGGATCCGGTAGTGTTTTATNAGGATCTGGGTAAATTTACCCACTAGAGTGATGCATCAGGCTTCCACTTGCTCTACCAAGAATTTGAAATATTACCAGAAGGTTAGCCTAAAGCAACATTCAACTAACCATTCCACTGGAATTTAGGATCCGGTAGTGTTTTATCTTTGTTTAGGAAACCTGAAATTGTCCTTGGTTCTTAAATCTGAGTTACTTCAGTTGTATGAAGTACTGCTTTACTTTTATGATTCAGTTCCATCCTTTCAATGGGAAGGAGGGAGAAGGATCACCATGTGATAATTTTATTGATGACTATTTATTCATTTGCCAACAAATATTTATTGAATACTACCTGCCACACATTGTTCTAGGTACTGGAAATGAAGCAGTGAGTAAATCAGGAAAAATACTCCTGCCTTCATACACAGCTTGCATACTGGTGTGTGAAGACCAACAGTAACCAAGATAAATGGGTCAAAATATATTATATGTTAGATGATAACAACACAAAGTAAAACAAAATACAGAAGGGGAATAGAAGTGATGAGAGAGGAGAGTTTGTACACTTGCAATTTTGAATTGGTTGGCCAGATGTGTCCTTCCTGTGAAAGTGACATTTCATTGAAGACCTGAAAGAGGTATGGGAGTGAGCTCTGTAGGCATCTGGGGTCAGAATAGTAAGGACAGAAAAGAGCAAGTGTGTCTGCACCTCAAGGAGGGAATATGCCAGGCATGTTTGAGAAACAGGGAAGACTAGTGAGTGATGCATAAATAATTGAAGAAATATCTATTTAAATATTAGTAATGGTTAACATGAACACTAGTAGAATTCAAAACCATTTGTACTTTTTCATCGTTAGGCAAGATGAAATCAAGATCAAGTTTCTCATAACTGTTTGAAAGCAACAAAGGAATGTTGAATGATACAAAGGGATGCTTACAAAGTAGGCCAAACGTAACTGTACTTTGTGACCCCTGATCTGTAACACGATATGACTGTGTGTGTGCTCAGTCGTGTCTGACCCTTTGCAACCTGATGGACTCTATGCTGCCAGGCTCTTCTGTCCATGGCATTTTCCAGGCAAGAACACTGGAGTGGGTTGCCATTTCCTACTCCAGGGGATCTTTCCAACCCAGGGATCGAAACCGCATCTCCTGCATTGACAGGCAGCATCTTTACCACTAGTGCTACCTGGGAAGCCCTATAACACAATATATCATTTTGAAATAAAATGTAAAGCAGCAAGGAAAGTCTCCAAAAGGTTTTTTTGAGTTGTGGGCCTTGAATTAGAAAGATTTTCCTCCTTTTCCTTTTCTGTACTGTCTAGTGTCTACAGTTTTGCTTTGCTTTTTTTTTTTTAATAAATTTATTTATTTATTTATTTTTAAATTTAACTTTACAATACTCTATTGGGT
>SJYV01029812.1:0-14959 GCA_006410875.1 Neotragus pygmaeus
ATATTCCCTTGGTATCTCTAATTTTCTTGAAGAGAACTCTAGTCTTTCCCATTCTGTTGTTTTCCTCTACTTCTTTGCATTGATCGCTGAGGAAGTCTTTCTTATCTCTTCTTGCTCCAAATCTAGAACATATGCTGGTATAAGCTGTGTTCAATCACAGTTAAGTGTGAAACCTTGCTTCAAAATATTGCTCACCATTAATTTTCAGAAGATCCATCATAGGACCTTAGGAGTGATTGCTAGGCTCGTGACTGAGGAATACCAACTAGAGAACAAAGCCTTGCGTGCTCAAAGTGCTTCTCTCGAAACTGTTGCATTCCCCATGATATTTAGGAAGGACACTATTAAGAGTGAGTGTGAATGATAGTTGCTCAGTCCTGTCTGACTCTGCAACTCCACGGACTGTAGCCCACCAGGCTCCTTTGTCCATGGAATTCTCCAGGCAAGACTACTGGAGTGGGTTGCCATTTCCTTCTCTAGGGGATCTTCCCAACCCACAGAACTGACCACGGGTCTCTGGTGCTGCAGGCAGATTTTTTACCATCTGAGCCACCAAGGGAAAACTAATATTAAGAGGCATTTCTAAGTGTAAAGACAAGTCAATTTAAAAAGTATCAGCAGATACTTGCTTGACTTTATCCTACAATCTATAGACAATACATTAGAATATGTAATGAATCCATACACCTTTTCCAAAGGAATACCTAAGACGGAAGTAGCAATAAAGTTATAAATGACAATCGTCAATCATGTGAAATATTTTAGATGAAGTTTACCACTCTGGGTGAGGAAGAAATGGGGACTGGGTGAGTGGCCAGGATGGAAATACAATGCGCTTTTAACTTTGCATGAAAAATAATGTTCAGTTCCATGTTGCTGAACATAGTTCTGTTTTTGCCAAATAAATCCTCTGCTTTAAATTATTATCCAAATGCTTTATTAAAACTCTGCCTCTGGCATTTGTTTTGGAATCTGTAAGTTTTGTTGCTTCCTACTAGGCTTCCCTAGTAACTCAGATAGTAAAGCGTCTATTCTCAATACGGGAGACCCAGGTTCAATCCCTGGGTCAGAATGGTCCCCTGGAGAAGGAAATGGCAACCCACTGCAGTATTCTTGCCTGGAGAATTCCATGGACAGAGGAGCCTNGGATGGCATCACCAACTTGATGGACATGAGTCTGAGTGAACTCCGGGAGTTGGTGATGGACAGGGAGGCTGGCATGCTGGGATTCCTGGGGTCGCAAAGAGTCAGACACGACTGAGCGACTGAACTGAACTGAATAGTCAAGGGCTTTCCTAGTGGCTCAGTGGTAAAGAATCCACCTTCCAATGAAGGAGACACGGGTTTAATCCCTGTGTCGGAGAGATCTGCTGGAGAAGGAAATGACGGCCCACTGCAGTAATCTTGCCTGGGAAATCCCATGGACAGAGGAGCCTGGTGGGCTGCAGTAGTTGCGTGGGCTGTTTCCACACCACCTTTGGAATGGAGACTCTTTCTGGACTGGGGATCGAACCTGTGTCCCCTGTGTTGTCAGGCAGATTCTTAACCACTGAACCACCAGGGAGGTCCCTGTATGTACCTTCTGTTGCCCTGGATTTTGGGTTTCTAACCTCTGTGAGGATGCGCTTTGTTTCGGTGGCTCTCTCTCAAGGTTTGCCGTATGAGCTTGTTTAGCCTTGGAAATTCTCACCAGTCCCACGGATGCACTGGTCTTCCTGGAAGACGTGCAGTCTGTACATTGTCCTTGATCATCTTCAAACCCTCCTAGCCTTCCTGTCTCAGTCACTTCTCTGAAACTCTTGCCAGTTCCCAGCCTTGCCTGTAATTGAAACCCTCAGATCTGTATGTTGAATTTGTCATTAAAATTACAAACGGAATTCAGAATCAATACTCCCTTTAAAAACAATACTACAGGTCTGAAACCTCCGAGAGGAAGGGACTCTCAAGTTCATCTGAGATGTGAATTCCTCGTCTTCCTAATGTTTGTATTCCTATCACAATCCAGGTTTAGTGAACCATAAAAAGTTAGAAGTTAGTGCAAACAAAGTCGCCCACAAAAATATCGCAACTGATTTAAAAGGAGACATAGCAGATGGAGATTGTTGTTAAAAGAACTCTTACCCAACTAATGCTTTTTTATTTTAATCTCTGCTTATCCCAGACCTTTGTGCCTGCATGTACTGATACATCCAAATCTACCACAAACTTATTGCTAGGATGCAGTTCCTTCCAGCCCATTATGACTGGGGGAGGAAATTTTTTTAAAGGTTATCTTACAAAGCATTTCTCAGTGTTGGCTACGGCTTCACTTAATCTCTTCCAAAGTTTGACAACGCTCGAAGCAGTTTACAGTGACTTTTACAGTACAAATGGGCCTGTCCCACTCGCATTTTTCCGAATACAGGCGTATCCTGATGAGATGGCGCTTTCGAGGCAACCCCTTGCCAGCAAACACGGGCCTTGCGCTAAACAAGTTGGGTCAAACTGCGTCCCCTAGTTATACTGTTGTCCCACTCTGGATGAACAAGTAGCAAAACGGAGACAATCTCAGAGTCTAAAAGCCCAAATAAAACATCGAAAGCTTCCTGTTGAGTCTAATTGGCAAATTTGATGAATAGGCCGCATGAATCAGTAGATAACCCCTCCTCACCCCACCCCATTTCCAGCACTCTTGGCAGCACCAGAGAGTCATATTTTATAAATATAAGCTGCCCTCCAGCAATTCAGTTTTCAGGAGTTGCGGGGGTGAGACTATTTTTTCTAGTCTTTTCGGACCAGCACACAACATCTCTTGTGTTCTGCATTTTTTCTGTAGCAAATAAATGACTTTTGGGCAACACAAAGGAGGGTCTTCTGCCTGCCTGGGACTCCACGGGGAAGGAAGTGGAGTTTAACCACTCAGACTCGGGTGGGCACAGCGTGCGTGACGGGGCTGTGCCCACCCCCTACAGGGTGCCCGGCGACGGCCCATGAGTCTCCTGTTTAATGAGGCTGTTGGGGTGAGCCTGCGGGGTGGTTGGATCTGGCTGTGGTCCCCACTGCTGGAGCTGCGCCCGCCAGGGACCGCAGCCCCTCACACGGGGCGTCGCGGGCCTCTGTTGACCCACGCTTCCACCTCCTGTTGCTTCCGGACACTGTCCCCTCCCCTCTGCCTCAGGGCTCCCTTCTCAGCGTCACGGAACAAGAGAGCCCTGCGTTTTTCTCTTCTTTTATTGAAATGTGTTTGTGAGCTTAGGTGTCACCTTCACCCCCGTCGCTCAGCGTGAGTTCCTCCGCACACTTACAGGTCCCTCTTGTGTATAAAAAGAGGGAAACTACAGGTCACTGCTGTTTTCTCCTCTTTACAAAATGAAGCCCAGTGACCGAAAACCTTGGTCTCCGTTTTATTCTTTATGACCAGTTACGCCAAGGGGTTGCATAACAAATGAAAATACATATGTAATCTTCAGTTTCTGAGCAACGTTACTGAGCGTCTGCTCTACTCCAGTCATTGGGATTGGAAATAAGCGTGTAATTTATTCTGTGTTCTGGGAGACAAGGGAGAAGTTCAGCATAGATGCACACACCGTGAGCTCCCCAGGACAGATCTGGGGACAGAGATGCTTCTGGAAAGGGAGGAGGAGGGCTGGGTGGCCGTGGAGAGCCCGTGAGCAGGTGTGGGAGGCTCATCCAGCCGCACTGTCAGAGGGGCTGGGGGCAGGGGGTTGGGAAACAGGCCTCTAGGCCCCATAGCTGGCTCTACCCGCCGTGGTGCATCTTCTTGGTCCCCCAGCCTCCCGTAACCCCGGCATCCTGGCCTGAAGCCCCTCGTGACGACCCCCATCTGCAGGAAGCACCCCCAGAGTGCGGGCTCTGGGAGGGGCCACCAGAGACCAGCGATGGCCCCGACCCGCACCCAGCGCTTTCCATCAGCTGGGAGCCCGCACGCCCATGCAGGTTCCCCCTGCCTTGGGTCGTGGTGACACGTGGGGCTGTGGTGTGAGCAGGCTGGAGCGTCTCGGGGGGTCTGAGTTACAGAGCCCAGAAGACTGCACGATGCCCCATTCTTTTCTAAAGCCATTTGAAGCGGCACAAGAGTCCCTGGGTCCGGGATGCCGGGCCCTCCTAGCTGACCGCCTTGGTCCTGTGGGGCTCTAGCTGTCAGGGCTCCCGCGCTGCTCTTGCAGGATTTCCTCTGGTTTAGATTTTGCAGGCTGTTTGTTTCCGCTCACGATGGCTCATCTGCCGACTCTGTCGAGCTTTGACTTCCCCATGATCCCATCTGCCGTCTCCAGGGCCTCGCCCGACGGCCCCTGGCAGCCTTGCTCTCGCGTGGCAGCCGCTGCACCAGGGTCCAGAGCGTTGTGTGTTTCCCGTTTGCTGGTGGGCAGGCTTCTGAGCCCCTTCCAGTCTTTGATTGCTGGGAATCTGATTACAGCTTTCAGTGCACATCTGTGTATGGCCGTATATCTCTTGGTAATTTTTCAGGGGGATAGCAGTCTTGGGTGGTTTACTGTGCTCTTAAAAAGCCCAAAGAGATAAGGCTGAGCCCAGGGCTTCTCTGTAAGAATGCGTTTCTACTTGAATGCAAGAATGGAAGGGAGCTTTGGTCGTGAGAAAAAAGCGAATGCTTGTGGAGACCTGTCAGAAGACCCCAGACCCACTCAAGTCAGAGGGCCCTGAACTCGCCGTCCCCATGAGCACACGGTGGGGTGTGTCTCTTGGTCACCTGAGCTGACCGTGTTGTCTGTGCTGAGCCTGAGCAGGCGAACGTCCTCTGACTGATGAGTGTCCAGACCACTTGACAAAGGCCTCCCAGGGACAGAGGCACCCAGAGCCCAGGCTTCCTGCCATCTGCAGCGTCTCTGGACTGTTCCGTCTCACGCTCCTCAAAGTCTGGCCATTCTGGGGAAACAGAGGTGAAGGAAGAATTTCCACTTTGCCGACGGAGGCTGGGAAGGGACAGAGGGAGAGGTATGACCATGGCAGTGGCGGGTGGGGGTGCCGACCCGGCCCAGGGCTGCCGCCGAGCAGACCGGCCTCCAGCCAGGGAGGCACACGGGCCCCTCACCTTCCCCTCCACCGCCGTGGCTGCAGAGCAAGTACCGTGTGCTTGGGAGCCAGGAGGAGGTGGGGGCCACGCACGAAGCTGTCAGTGCGTAAAGGGCACCAACCTTTATTGGAGCAAGAACTGAATTCAGTTAAACTTTAAAAAAGAAAGAAAGAAAGGAAAAACCAGTTTAAAAAAAGGACAGCTCTGAAAAGAAAGTTGCTTTCGTGGGGCCATCCCTGGGAAGACAGGCCTGTGGTTGGAAGGAGCAGTCTGGTCAGCCCCCTGAGAGCAGGGTACCCCCAGAGCAGGAGGACACCCCCAGGGCAGGGCATGCTGGAATTATAGGAGAGAGTCCGTCGTTTGCCGAGGGGACCCGTAGGTTTGGGCCAGCACTGGTTTGCTTGGGACAATTAAAACGCCCCGTGTCAGCTGGCCTCTCACTGTCTCCCAGATGGACGCAGAGCAGAGTCAGCCATTGGTCCACATGCTTGAGACACTTCTGGCCCTGCCAGGACGCTGGCGAGTCTCGGCCAGGACCTGGGCTCACAGCTGCTCTTTCTGCCCATCTCCCCAGCTGTTTTCGGTCCAGAGCCAACCACCGCCCACCTGCCCCATCCTGCTCGGTGGGCTGCGGTCCCAGTACTAGTGGAAGAGACTCGGGGAGATGGCACTGGCTCGTGATTGGCTTCTAGGGCGTCAAGAGACAATGATCAAAAGGCCAAAGGGGCAGAAGTTGCAGCAGTGAAAGAATGGAGGGGCAACCACTGGAAACGAGCTTCTGCTCTTCAGTGGATTCTTCTGAAACAGTCAGTGTGTGAGCCCTGGAGCATCACAGCCAGATTTCAAGAATCTTCCCCAGCATCTCTCCTCCTGCCAGAGTCTCAGGAAGGCAGGTTTGTTCTTATAGTGACCGACATCAGAGCAATTTTAGTGACACAGAAATAGATTGAGTGATGCTCTTTCACTTATTAAGGATTTTTTTTTTTCCTTAAACCACTGACATTTCACTTTATGCGACCCTTTTTTGGTGTAAATCGAGGCTGGGATGGTGAGTGGGGAACGCTTATTTCTGTGCTATACTTCCTCTCTTTTCCTCTTATTCCATCACTAAGGATATTGACTTGCAAACAGGATCTTAGTGCCCAGTGAGCTCACCTACTGCTGGTTTCCCCCCAGACATTCCAGGCTTTATGACATCAGTGCGTCCTGCTCGGGGTGTCATTTGAAGAGCAGGCATCTGGAAATGATGAAATCCTGAACAACAAAGTCTTGTTTTCAGGAAGAGGCGTTCGTGGGGGAGGGAAAGGAAAGGAAGCTTCCCGTGAGTACCTACTGTGTGCCGAGCACCCCGCCTGTCTCCTGGCAGTGATGCTCTGCTAAGGTGGACGCAGTCAGAACAGGTGAAAACCCGGTCAGCCGAAACCGACCCAGCTTTCCTCCGATTTCTCAAATGCTGCTGTGGTGTTTGTTGTAACTAAATAAACTGCATGTCAGATATCAAGGATTTATTGACTCTTCAGTCAGAATGCAGCATTTGAATGCGTTTATGACTTATTTGTCAAAAAACCAGGATGTGATGATACAGCAGTATATGGTGGACAAGTCTCCATGTCTGTGCTTACTGAAATGAAAATAAAACAGGAGACGTTTCCATTCATAAATACTTTTTCTTTAAAATACCTGAAAGACACGCATAAAAAAGACACATGTGGTCCCCGCGAATTATCTTGTTCCACTATATTTCCAAATGGTACCCTCATTTTAAAACTTTTTGCATCAACAAGTTCTTTAGAACAGCAAAAAGGCAGGCAGTGAGGAACAGCCAGCCATTCCGTACCAGAAGAATGACTGTAAATTTTGCAGAGTTTGAAAAGTTATTTCTGCAAGGGTTTTCGATAGTGTGGAATCTGTTATGACAGCAAGTGAAAGACTTAAGGTTCCAACTGTGCCATTGTGATAGACAGAAAAGAGTAACGAGTAAAGCAGGCAGGACGGTGGTGGAGGCAGGGAGGGGCTGACGTTCCCTTCCGTGTGTGTCAGCCTGCGGTCCTCTCGGGCGGGGAGAGAGAGAAACATTTGGTCTGTGTTTTCTGGAGTGTTTCATAGGCCAGTGCAGCCGAGGACAAAGCGGTGAGCCCCGCATCCTGGGTGGGGAGCGGACGAGTCGGCCCCCTTGAGTCCACTTGGCCCTGGGCCACTGGAGACTAGGTTGGTTTCTGGGTTCAGATTGACAAGGGGCTTAATCTGGAACACGGCTCTGAAACCAGTTTTCCTCGTGTGGCCCGTCCGGTGCCAATCCATGTGGAAACGTTGTCACAAGCAGTAACTTCTCACAGAGACGTGCCGGAGTGAGCCGAGGAGGCTGAGGAGGGTCTGGTGTCAGCCATGGCGTTCCAGCGAGCAGGCCTCAGGCTCGTAAAGGCAGCGAAAGCCTCTCTCACCACTGTCTTCTGTGAAAGGCCGCGTACACAGAGAGCTGTTGAGGGAGAAAGGTTTAAAAATCATACACTTTAGAAACATAAGCTTTGAAGGGCAGTTTTTTCTTTTGTTTTGTTTGGTGACACCACTCAGCTTCTGGGATTTTAGTTCCCCAACTGGGGACTGAACCCAGGCTCTGTGCGGAGAAAGCACCAAGACCTACCCACTGGACGAGCAGGGGTCCCCAAGGAGCAGTGTGGCGTTTCTGGTTCATTCCCGTCCGTCCTGAGACAAGCCCTGCAGGAGTTCTGTGAGGGGGTATCGGGTTGAGCTGTGCTTCGCGGAGGAGGAAGCTGAGGCTGGATGGGCCCTCTGACCCTTCCCGGCCAGTGGAGACGGCCTCAGACTGGCCTTCCGACCCCATGGCCACCGCGCTCGGGGCCGTGACGATCGGAAAGTGACTGTCTGACCACCTGCCTGCCCCGCACCCCCAGCAGCCCGGGAGCGGACCCCTGCCGGGAATCCCCTCCCCGCTCGGCTCCTGGACACTGGGGCTGGGCTCCAGACCATGGATGTAAAGGTTTGCTGTGCTCCCATTTGCTTTTCATTCAAACACAGAACAGTTTCCCTGCAATAGCTTCTTTCTGGGTCCTTGTTTTTCTTTCATCGCGCGTGTATGTGTGCGTGCGTGCGTGCGTGCATGTGCGTGCGTATGTGTGTGCGCGCGCGTGTGCTTTATTTTTCTCAAACTGCTGCCTCAAGGCTGCGGTTCAGACATTCCTTCACTGAGGATTTCTGCCTTTGCTCAGACCAAGAGAAGCGCTCAGGTAGCTTTATGAACCCAGGCCTGGGGCAGGCTCTCGGTGTTTGTTTACAGAGCTGTGAGGTGCTACAGGATTGCTGGGGAGGGAATCCTCAGCAGAGACAATCTCCTTTCCCCTGCAGAGGTTTTTCTCCAAGACTGAACTCCGTATCTTGCCTCCTCCCCCTGCACATGTGGCTCCTGGGCGGGAGCACCCCCGTGCCCTGCAGTCAGCCCACAGGCAGACAAGCTCTGCAGAGGAGGAGGGGAGGGCCCCGCCAGGCCAGCCGCAGCGCCCGCTCCCCTGGCTCAGGTTCCCTGCAGGGGTGCCGGCGGGCCGCACTGTGCTCGGTGGGCTGCGAGGAGAGCCGGTGAGGCCAGGGGCCTGGGCCAGGCCTGCCCCGTGGCCTCCTGCTGCGCACTCCAGCAGGCCCGGTTGGGTGTTCCTGGGCAGGATCCTGGGGAGGGTTTATTGTAAAGGACAGCCTGTCTTAAGAAAATTCACTGAAGCAAGTTAGCAGAGCGCCGAGAGCCAGGTGAGAGCACAGGAGAGCGTCTGCCCAGAACACGAGCCTGTGATGGGAGCTGCAGGCTCAGAGCCCTGCCATCGTCACCGCAGTCCAGCCTGAGACAGAACCCCACAGCCAGCGACCCTGCAGACCCTGCCTCAGCACTCACTCGGGGCCCCNGAGCACAGGAGAGCGTCTGCCCAGAACACGAGCCTGTGATGGGAGCTGCAGGCTCAGAGCCCTGCCATCGTCACCGCAGTCCAGCCTGAGACAGAACCCCACAGCCAGCGACCCTGCAGACCCTGCCTCAGCACTCACTCGGGGCCCCTCCATGGAACTCCTACCAAAACAAGAGCTCCTGCTCATAGCTAATCAATTTTGAAAGCAGTCAAATAGGAAAGTTTCTTTTTTCCTACCCCCTCCTTTTTTTTTAGTTAACAAAAAGCCGTTTTTGTGTCCTTCCAGACGGTTTTTCACATACTGTTAGCGTACATTCCTGCATTCCGCTTTTGCTGTTTGACACTGAAGGGAGGAAGCCACGAGTGCCACGCTTTTCATCTGAGTGCAGAGGAGGCCGTGTGGTCCTTTGACAGTTTTGCTCAGGTCTCAGCCCGGTCTCTATCTGACCCGTCCCTCACCTCGGGATTGAGCTTAAAAAACCCCCATGCCACATTTCAGTAATTCTCACCGTATTTCAAATTTTTACTCTATTTTTTATGGTGATCTTTGGTGTTAGGTATCACAAGGTACGGGCTTCTGCCACGCAGGAGGCCTGGGTTGGTATGCCTGTATGTGCTCTGAAGACCCCACAGGGAGAATGTCCCCCAGGCACAGAGCTTGCAGAGGGGAAGGGAAGAGGGGCGCCTCGAAGGCTCTGGCAGGAGAGACGGCGGATTCCCAGCAAGCCGAGCATCGGAGCTGTCGAGCCTATAACATCCACCATCCCTGGGGCAGCTCAGGAAGGGAGCAGAGGCTGGGGCAGAGCTCACAAGCAGGAGCTCCCACCTGGAAGACAGCCCAGGCCCGCCCCGACCTCTGGAGCATCTCAAGATTAGGAGTGAACGCCCTCACCCAGGCCCCCCGAAGCCCCTCGTCCCTCACGTGTCCAAGCAAGCGGAGGCCTGGAGGGCAGTCCCCCCCAGACCTCCTGCAGGNCCCCGACCTCTGGAGCATCTCAAGATTAGGAGTGAACGCCCTCACCCAGGCCCCCCAAAGCCCCTCGTCCCTCACGTGTCCAAGCAAGCGGAGGCCTGGAGGGCAGTCCCCCCCAGACCTCCTGCAGGGGTGGTGTTTTCACTGCCTCAGGGCAGAGCGGGCTTCCTTGAGGCTCAAGAAGCTTTGTGGATGGGTGAGCCATGCTGGCGACCCCAGGCTGCCCCATCTCCAGGGTTCTCCGGGCGGACCACTCCCGTCTGCACCGCGTTTAGCAGGGGCTCTGTGGGTGCAGGCGGAGGCACCCCTGTCTCATGTGTCGCTGCCTCTGCGCACCCCCGGGAAAGGAGTTGCAGAGTGGGTGTGGGGTGAACCGGTGGGCGCTCTCTCATCCGTTATAACTGAAGAACAGCGAGCTGGAATCTGAAAGTGTTAGCAACATTGGGACTGGAATCGCCTCAAATTTTTCAGTTTCTCGCTTACCCCTGTGTAGTTCCAGTCTTGACTTGCCAAAATACAATGCTTTTAAAGTAAAAGAAGGGCTTCCCTGGTGGCTCAGGTGATAAAGAATCCACCTGCAATTCAGGAGACCCAGGTTCAATCCCTGGGTTGGGATGATCCCCTGAAGGAAGAAATGGCAACCTCACTCCAGTATCCTTGCCTGGAGCATCCCATGGACAGAGGAGCCTGGCAGGCTGCAGTCCATGGGGTCGCAAAGAGTTGGACTCCACTGAGCGACTACGCACGCAAAACACAAGAAAACGAGCTTTGGCCTCGGTTGCGTATGGTACGTGCCTGCAGGCACACATGTGTACACAGGCTTTCCCACACACCCTGCTCAACTGGGGAGGAGCAGGGAGAAGGTCCTGATCCCTGTGTCTCAACTGTGCATTTTCAGAAGCCTTACACCTATTTAGATGGTACTTCTCAACCAAATACATGGCTTTTAAAAGTTCTGATAAACGTGAGCATTTAAACAGTCCTGGGAAGTGAGAATATTCCTTTCAACTCAGGCTTGCGTGGTTATAAATAGAAAGGCCTCCTCTAATCTCAGAATCTTAAAAAGAAACCTTGATGTTGTTACGTGATTACCTAAAGGAATGCCTTCCTCTTTGGGCCGGAAGGATATTTTTAAGAGAATGCGAAGCTTGTGACAGGAATTATTGATACCTTTGGAATTCTCCTCTCCGGTGACTGGGTCATTACCTGGGAATGGTTCAGGGACTGCATGACGCCAGTCCCCACGCTGTTTAAAGTGGAGCATAGCTTCGTGAAAGAGTGAGAAAGCGAGGATGTGCCTTTGTGCGTTATTCTTGCCGTGATGAATGATGCTTGTTTTCCTCTCCACTTTAATTAGAATGTTTCTACATTTGCCAAAGAAAATGTTGGAATGGAGACAAAAACCCGAAATTATAGGAACAGGGCTTGATGTAATAGCTTATTTGTAAAGGAAACACAACTTGTTTGGTATTTTATTGAAACAGGAAGTTCAGAACCTCGGCACACACAAGTACAACAAATTCTCAGGTGCTCGTTGAGTCATCTGTTGTTGGAAATAGTCTCCTGGTAGTTTTCCCCTGGATTTACTTTTTTATCTTCATTTTGGTTTTTTCTTTTTTTTTTTAAGCAGTGGGAGTGGATGGATATAGGAAATTACAGAGAGATTCAGTGAGAACTTGGTTACATTTTTTAAAATATCTGCTATCAAGTTTAAATAAAATAGGGAATTAGCTCTTTTTCCCTATGTGTACATGTAGTTTGGATAGCTACCTATGTACAAAATAAGGAAGAACAAAGGGAAACGAGCATTTACCTCAATTCTGTTGCTATTTCAAAAACAGTCATTGGTGAGAGGAATGGATTTGAGGTTAATACAAATCTCAATTTGGTATGCTAAAAAAAAGTACTAAATTAATGTAACAGTCTCTTTTTTTTAATCTCTATTGTAAGTTTTTAAATCTATTTTAATCTATTTTTATTTAATCTATATTGAAAAGATAAAACCCAAATGATTTCTATATAGTAAGTTGAACTGTAAAGGTGAAAAAGAAAGAAAGAGAAGCTTTGTGGATCCACGTTCTATTTACTGTTGTTTAATAAAGTGAGCATTTCACAGCAGAAACTAGAAACACTTTGCTTCCCAGTGTTAAAAACTTAACAGACGTGATTGAACAGAGTTCATGTTGAATCAGAAATCTTCAGATTTAATTTCCCATTCTTTTTTTTTTCCTGCTGATTCTTTTTTTTAATTGGAGGATGGTTACTTTACTGTGTGGCGCTGCTTTCTGCTGTGCATCAGCATGAATCAGCCACAGGTACTTGTGTGTCCCCTTCTTCTTTGGCGCCCTTCCTGCCTCCCTCCCAGGCAGAGAGCAAGGCAGGCTCCCCGAGGCTTCAGGCCGGTTCCCGCTGGCTCTCTGCTTCGCACATGGTGGCCCATATGTTTCAGGGCCACTCTCTCCATTCATTCCGCCCTCTCCCTACCCATCATGTCCCATCCGTTTCTGAAAGACCAGGCTGGGCTGGTGCTTTAAAACATGCAAAACCCCGGCAAGAGCTCAGCTTTGTGAAAACTCACTGGTGCACTAGTAAGCCAGGGGCTGCTTCTGGGGCGGGGTCCCCAGAGAGCGCCTGGGAAGTCGGGGTGCCAGCCAGCGAGCTCCAGTGCTCCTTTAACTTGGGTGGCCTGGGCTTCCACCCTCTGCTACGGCACAGTTACAGAGTGCCTTCCGTTCAAAGACGCTCGGAAAGCTGCAGGCACACACTGTTCAGGAACCTTGGGAAGGGACAGATGCTAACCAAGGCCTGCTCTTTCCAGAAGCAGCAGTGCCTGTCTCTTTGCAAACTAAGACTTAAAAAAAAAGAAAAAGAGCAACTTGAGGTTCAAAGCAAAATTGAGGGGAAGGTACAGAGGTCTCCAGTAAACTCCCAGACCTACGCTCACACAGCCTCCCCAGTTATCAACCGCACCCCCCACCCCCGACCGCCAGATAGTATCTTTGTTACAACTGATGGAACTGCATAGACATCTCATCACCCACAGGCATAGTTCGCATTCTGGTTCACGCTTGGTGTTGTCCATCCTATGCGTTTGGACAAGTGTATAATGACGTGTCCATCCTTACAGTGTCGTGTGGAAGAGTTTCACTGCCCTAAAAGTCCTGTTTTTCCCCCATTCATTCCTCTACGGACCCCTCTGATCTCCAATCTTTTCAGATTGCCTTCCTTCACACAGAAATACGCACTTAAGGTTCTTCCTTGTCTTTCTTGGCTTGATGGTTCATTTATTTTTAGTGCTGAATAGTATACCACTGTCTGGACGTACCCCCATTTTATTTAGCCATTCACTACTGAAGGATATCAGTTGTTTGCAAGTGTTAACAATTATGAATACAAGTGTCATAAGCGCTTGTGTGCAGGTTTTTGTGTGGACGTGGATCAGCCCTGAGGGGTGTGATTGCTGGACTGTATAGTAAGAATGTGTTTAGTTTTCTAAGAAACCAGCAAACTCTCTCGAAGTGACTACCATTTCACATTCCCATCGGCAGTGAACAAGAGGTCCTGTGGCCCCACGCCTCGCCAGCATTCGGTGTTGTCAGTGTCTGGATTTTGGTCATTATATTGGGCGTGCACCGGGCTTCCCTGGTGGCTCGGTGGCAAAGAATCCTCCTGCTAATGCAGGAGACTGGGGTTCAATCCCCTGGAGAAGGAAATGGCAGCCCACCCCAGGATTCATGCCTGGAGAAGTCCATGGACAGAGGGGCCGGGGCGGGCTCCGGTCCATGGGGTGACAAAGAGCTGGACACGGCTTCGCGACTAAAGAACAACAGCAGCGAGCATGCAGTGTTCGTGTTTTTCTGATGACATATCGTGAGGAACACGCGCAGATAAGCCCCTCTGCCATCTGTGGACCATCTTTGGTGAGGTGTCTGTTAAGGTCCGTGGCTCACTTTCTAGCCCAGGAGGTGCTTCCTTTTGAAGTCTGCAAGCCTGCCACTTTCAGCACGTTTATGGTGTGCCCACATCGTCGCTGTAAACTGGGGTGTGGTTCTGCTCTGGAGCTGCCCCTCGGGGCTCCTCGCAGGCTTGTTCTGCGCTCACACTGTGCAGGTCCTGCAACACATGCCCATCTCGAAGGAAGGTCCGGGCTTGCGATGCCCCTCTCCTGCGTTGAGGCCCACCCGAGACTACAGATGTGACGAGTTGGGAACTTGTGGCTCTGTGATGAAAGATTTCTTCTAGTTAGATTTCCTTTTCATTACCTAAGTAACACTGAGCAAAACAGTATTACCACGAAATGAAAGAGAGGAAGCTGCACACATCTGTGGAAATGCGAGGCTTTGGGTGTTTGCTTTTTGTCATCTTTGCATCATCAGTGATGAAGGTCACTAACCCTAGAAACGCCGCAAGGCAGTGGGGGAAGGTCTAGAAGCCCACTCTGTCCCCAGACATGCTGGGTGGCTTTTCGAGCTGCAGACACCCTCACTTAGAGGCTGCGCTGTCCAAGCAACGCAGCGCCTGGAGGAAGTGCAGCCTGCTGTTGAACACGGTCTGATGAGCAAACCTTGAGACAAGTAAAAAGCGGGTGCACCTGTCCAGAAACGCTGCCTGCGCCCACACAGAGAGAGAACAGCCCTGCAGAGGTGGCTTGAGGCCCCTGGATCAGCGTCTCCGGGCCTGCAGCCCTACACAGCGAACCCTGGAGTCGTCTTCACCCCTGCCTCCAGGGCCTCGGAGCCCCCAGCTGTGTCTCCCAGGGGTCTCTTCCCTCCACTTCACTGTGTTCAGCTCGCCTCAGAGATGTGTCTTTGGAAAACACAGACCTCATCCTGTTATCATCAGCGTTTACATCCCTTTTGACTTCCCTTTGCCTGCGAGATGAAGTTCATACTCTGTAAGGAGACATTCAAGACCTCGCCCAAAACTTGTTCTCAGCCCACCTTCCCACTGTCCCAAAATGCCAGACACAGGACTACCCACGGTGCCCAAAACCCAGCTGTGTGTCTCCGTCTGTCCCCTGCCAGGGCTCCCCATCCCCACCACCCC
>SJYV01029814.1:0-10777 GCA_006410875.1 Neotragus pygmaeus
TGTTTAATGTCCTATAAGGTGGGGTGGGGTGGGGATTCCTCTCCTAAATGTTAAGTTACTTTACAAGAAACAAATTATCTTGTATATTTCAATAAAGGTATTTATTGTTCCAGGTAAATCTTAGAATAATTTTGCCAAGATCAAGAAAGACCAATAGGATTCCATAAATTTTAATCCATTAAATTAAATTACATTTTTAGATCTTATAAACGAATTCTATTAAATTGTATTATATATAAGAATTAATCTAAATCTTTCTACCCAGAAGAATGTTATGTCTATTCACTTATTCAAGAACTTCATGTCTTGAAGTAAAGTGCTAATAGTGACTTCACAGTGACTCTGCACTTTTTTTTTTTTCCCCCAGCACATGGCTTGCAAGATCTTAGTTCTCTGGTCAGGGACTGAACCCACGCCATGGCAGGGAAAGTGCTAACCACTGGACCACCAGGAAACTTCCTGAACATGTGCTTATTTATTTTTAATGTCTATTTATTTGACTGCACAGTTGTGATGTGGGATCTAGTTCCCTGACTGGGGCTTGAACCCAGGCCTCTTGCGTTGGGAGCACAGAGTCTTTGCCACTGGACCACTAGAGAAGTCCTTGTACCTGTGTTTTATGTTTCTTGCTAGTATCTTTATTTTTAATTGAAATGATGTGATTTTTTTAAAGTTTACTGCTATTGCTGCTATGTCACAAAGATATTGATCTTTGTATTGCTAACCAACCACTCAATGTGAGTTTGTTGTTAATTAAAATATTTTTATGAGTTGATTTCCTTGGGCTTTTCCAGCAGACAATCAAATTACCTGTAAAAACAGAAAGTATTGTCTCCCACTTTGCAGTATGCAGCTTTATGGTTTTTTCACCTTACTTCATTGTCTAAAATTTTCATATCAGTGACTAACCATACCTGTGATTGTAGGCACTTTTCTTATTTTTTATTTTAATGGGAGTGCCATATTTTTCATTGCTAAATATACTTTACCTGCTTTATTTCCAGTAAGCTGTTAGACTTTTAAGAAAATGGCATTCTATTTCTAGATCTAGAAGCTTTTTAAAAAAATTTAGAAATGAATGTTATCAAACACCTTTTTGATGTTTATCAAAAAATCATAAAGCCTTTCTATTTTGACCTATTTATTCATTCAAAAAATATAGAACAGCTTCATTTATGTTAAATCATCCTTACATTTCAGCAATATAATATACATAGACATAGTGGATTATTACTAGAATAGACCACTAAACAATAGATGTTAATGTTTTATTAAAGTTTTGGTGTCTGTGAGGCTCATGTGATTTAATATGGTGACACTGGCTCCTTAAAGATTTCAGAATAATGATTTGTAAAATTATCTTGCAATGTTATTGATAGATTTTTGATAACTTTTAATATTTCAAGAGTTCTTTCCTGTTTTTTTAATTCTCATCAAATCTGTATGAGAGTTATTTGCATCTTTCTAGCAAAACACCCCTGCTTTCATATTTATATTGCCTAAAGTTGTGTTTCTAGCAACCTTTTTTTTTTGTATTTCTAAATAGTTGTTGTCTTTTTTTAAAGCTCTGTTGTTAATGAAAAGTCATTATAGTTACAAATTCATTCTGAACTGTTTAATCTCACAATACAAAATAACTTCCCAGGCTCTGGTCAATCCTCTTCTTCTCACTGGTGAGTCAGCATTCTATCAGAAAAACAGAGTCGCTGGGAGCATTGTGAGAATGGAGGTCTAATTTTAGGAATCAGGGCTGATGGGTGTGGGAGGGGCTCAGGGGGACAGCTGATCTGGAGGCGGTCACTCACTAGCTCATCGGAAGCTGGTGGACATACGGACTATGCGTGTCCCACCTTCAAGGCGAGATCACAGAGGGCCCCCTGGGTGAGGGTCAGGGAAACTTCCGCCTCAAGAGATCCTCTGCCTCTGGGCACCGCCACCGTGCAGGTCCACAGCCTAGGACCTGGTGGTGGCCTGGGCACACAGCTGGTCAGCAGCACCAGCAGGCCAGAGGACGAGCTGGACCCAGAGTCGAAATTTAGCAACAGATAAATATGGTGTTGTCATTGATGTTCAGTCGCCGAGTCCTGTCCGATCACTGCAGCCCTGTGGACAGCAGCACGCCAGGCTTCCCTGTCCTCCACTGTCTCCCGGAGTTTGCTCAATTTCACGTCCACTGAGTCAGTACCTGTAAAAACAGGTATCTAAATACAGTGATACATGAAGTCAAATTTGGGTGAATTATAACAGAAGGTGTAACATATGGAATCAATCTACCTCTTTTGCCACATGAATATTCTTATATTCTCCTTCTTAGGAGAAAACGCATAACATCCTCTAGATAGATTCAGGGAAAAAAGACATGTGAGAATTAACACCCATTCATGATGGTAGCTCAGATGGTAAAGAATCCACCTGCAATGCAGGAGACTACCAACTCCAGTTTTCTGGCCTGGAGAATTCCACAGACTGTATAGTCCATGAGGTTGCAAAGAGTTGGACACAACTGAGCAAATTTCACTTTCACTTATGATTTAGAAATCCAAACACTTGAAAACCAGGGAGAGAATGGGCCATCCTTATTCTAATAAGAAGCATAAATAAAAACAGTGAAGTAAACCTCCCAATGGTAAAATATTGAAACTTCCCATGAGATCAGGAGTAAGACGAGGATATCCATTGTTACACAATTCACCATCGTATGGAAGGTCTTCTGTTTGTAACAAACCATGAAAAAAAAAAAAGCAAAGGAATTATAAAGAATAAAACTCATTTGCTGGTGACATTATTGTGTACCTAGATAAGCCAAAGAAACCTACAAAGTATTAATTAATAGTCAGATGGTGTGCAGTGACTGAACACAAAGCTAACATACAAACAAAAATCAGTTGAGTTTCTACACACCAGCAGTAAGGAAGTAGACTATAACATTGAAAAAAACGTGTCATTGACAAGAGCATAAGAATAAAATACCTAGCTTTACAAATAGCTGAGAAAAGAAGAGAAGCTAAAGGCAAAGGAGAAAATGAAAGATGCACTCTTCTGAATGCAGAGTTCCAAAGAATAGCAAGGAGAGATAAGAAAGCTTTCTTTAGTGAATAATGCAAAAAAATAAAGGAAAACAACAGAATGGGAAAGACTAGAAATCTCTTCAGGAAAATTAGAGATACCAAGGGAATATTTCATGGAAAGATGGACAGAAATGGTATGGACCTAACAGAAGCAGAAGATATTAAGAAGAAATGGCAAGACTACACAGAAGAACTATTAAAAAAAAAATCTTCATGACCCAGAAAACCATGATGATGTGATCACTCACCTAGAGCCAGACACCCAGCAATGCGAAGTCAGGTGGGCCTTAGGAAGCATCACTATGAACAAAGCTAGTGGAGGTAATGGAATTCCAGTTGAGCTGTTTCAAATCCTGAAAGATGATGCTGTGAAAGTGCCTCAGTCAATATGCCAGCAAATTTGAAAACTCAGCAGTGGCCACAGGACTGGAAAAGGTCAGTTTACATTCCAGTCCCAAAGAATGTTCAAACTACCACAGGTTTGCACTCATTTGACATGCTACTGTAAAGTAATGTTCAAAATTCTCCAAGCTAGACTTCAATAGTATTTGAACCGAAAACTTCAGATATTCAAGCTGGATTTAGAAAAGGCAGAGAAACCAGAGATCAAATTGTCAACATTAGTTGGATCATATAAAAAACAAGAGAATTCCAGAAAAAAATCTACCTCTACTTTATTGACTATCCTAAAGCCTTTGACTATGTTAAGTTCTGTTCAGTTCAGTTGCTCAGTCGTGTCCGACTCTTTGCGATCCCATGGACTGCAGCATGCCAGGCCTCCCTGTCCATCACCAACTCCTGGAGTTTACTCAAACTCAAGTCCATTGAGTCGGTGATGCCATCAAGCCAGCTCATCCTCTGTCGTCTCCTTCTCCTCCCGTCTTCAATCTTTCCCAGCATCAGGATCTTGCAAATGAGTCAGTTCTTTGCATCAGGTGGTCAAAGCATTGGAGTTTCAGCTTCAGCATCAGTCCTTNACTGGATGCCATGATCTTCGTTTTCTGAATGTTGAGTTTTAAGCCAAGTTTTTCACTCTCTTCTTTTACTTTCATCAAGAGGATTTTTAGTTCCTCTTCACTTTCTGCCATAAGGGTGGTGTCATCTGCATACCTGAGGTTATGGATATTTCTCCCGGCAATCTCGATTCCAGCTTGTGTTTCTTCCAGTCCAGCGTTTCTCATGATGTACTCGGCATATAAGTTAAATAAGCAGGGTGACAATATACAGCCTTGACGTACTCCTTTTCCTATTTGGAACCAGTCTGTTGTTCCATGGCCAGTTCTAACTATTGCTTCCTGGCCTGCATACAGATTTCTCAAGAGGCAGGTCAGGTGGTCTGGTATTCCCATCTCGTTCAGAATTTTCCACAGTTTATTGTGATCCACACAGTCAAAGGCTTTGGCGTAGTCAAGAAAGCAGAAATAGATGTTTTTCTGGAAGTTTCTTGCTTTTTCTATGATTGGCCCCATCCAATCAGTTGAAGATCTTAAGAGCAAAACCTAGTTCTCTAGACATTAAGGAAATTTTGCCTCAAAATGGCAACCACTCCTGTCTGTGTTTCTAGCCTGACCTTCCTGCTGGCCTGCCTGGTGGATTTCAGGCTCCGCAGCCCTGCAGCCTCATGAGCTCACTCACTCACTGAAATGAATCTCTCTGTATCTATCTATTTGTCTGTCTGGGTTTCCCTGGTGGCTCAGATGGTAAAGAATCTGCCTGAACTCAGACCTGGGTTCAATCCCTGGGCCAGGAAGATCCCTTGGAGAAGGGAATGTCATCCCACTCCAGTATTCTTGCCTGGAGAATCCCGTGGACAGAGGAGCCTGGTGGGTTACAGTCCACGGGGTCGCACAGAGTCAGACACAACTGAAGTGACTCAGCATGCATGCATGCACGTAGAAGCTGTATGCAGCAACTTTCTTAGTCCTCCAAAAAAATCCCTGCAAACAATATCCAGGACTTCCCTGGTGGTCCAGTGTTTAACAACCCCCCTTGTCTCTGCTTTTGAATATGCTATCTAGGTTGGTCATAACTTTTCTTCCAAGGAGTAAGGGTCTTTTAATTTCACGGCTGCAGTCACCATCTGCAGTGATTTTGGAGACCCCCAAAATAAAGTCTGACACTGTTTCCACTGTTTCCCCATCTATTTGCCATGAAGTGATGGGACCAGATGCCATGATCTTTGTTTTCTGAAAGTTGAGCTTTAAGCCAACTTTTTCACTCTCCTCTTTTACTTTCATCAAGAGGCTTTTTAGTTCCTCTTCACTTTCTGCTATAAGGGTGGCATTATCTTCATATCTGAGGTTATCGATATTTCTCCCGGCAATCTTGATTCCAGCTTGTGCTTCTTCCAGTCCAGCGTTTCTCATGATGTACTCTGCATAGAAGTTAAATAAGCAGGGTGACAATATATAGCCTTGACGTCCTCCTTTTCCTATTGGAACCAGTCTGTTGTTCCATGTCCAGTTCTAACTATTGCTTCTTGACCTGCATACAGATTTCTCAGGTTACTGAGGTTGAATGAAGTCATATAGATGGCGTTCTAATTATATATAACTGATGTCCCTATAAAAGGAAGAGATATTAGTGCTCACACTCTCCGTGTGCACAAAGGATAGGCCGGGTGAGGATACAGGGCCAAGACAGCTATCTGCAAACCAGAAAAAGAGATCTCACCAGAAACTAACTCTGCTGGCCCCTTGATCTTGGACTTGAATCTTGCGGAAGTGAGACAATAAATTTCTGTTGTTTAAACTGCCCAGGTGTGGTGTTTTGTTACGGCAGACTAAGATATCATTGAAGGTACTTGTTATTTCTTGATCAGATGCAATCTGTATAATTCCAGAAATGAACAGCATCAATGTGACATCGTACAAGATATTCACATATCCATTCCACAGACTAGATCATGGGAGAGAAGACAAGTGAATACAACTCTGAGGAGAGATTGCGAAGGCATATTGTTGGCCCTACCAAGTAAAAGCAAACGTCTCTTGGTTCATGCAAGCTGGAAAATAAGAAATGAAAGCATCTGCCGGATCCTAGCTACATACCGAATGCCAGGAGCTGTGTTGATATTTTCCAGGAAAGGTACCATGTCTGAAAGAACAGCTGATACTGGAGTCACTGTATAATTAACTTTATAGTGATCTATAGTCTAGTACTTTCTGCAAAGATTGACGCTTTTACTGAAGGTACTAGATGTATCAAATCGATGTAGCCAAGCTTGTGCATCTGTCATCCAGCTTAACAAGATCAGACCCTAAATGTTCAGAATACTGAATCTTGTCCACCTCTCAAGCATTTTCTTGGCTATTTACCTAGCCTCTCCATGTTTGCCCATGCCTCAGCTTCAAGGGTGAATCTTGGCTGGACACAATAAGGATTAAAGAAGCACTAGCCCAGTCTCTGAGGTTCTATTTGAGTCTGGCCTCGTGCACCATACAAGTTCATGGCCATCTCATCTAGGATCTGAGGTCCTGACTTAATAACCTGATGACAGTTTTATGGCTAGGATTCTACTTACCTCTCACCCTTGCCAAGGACGTTTGTGACAGAACTCGCTAATACCCATTTAGCTATCAGGTCCTGAGATGTATTTCCTAATTCTTCTATTTTGCAATACATTTAGATGATTATAAGATAGTTGCAAAATAGCAGAGCGTTCCCATATATCCTTTGTGCAACTGTCAAACGCGGAGATAAACCCTGGTTGAGCACTCTTAACTAAACCATATATAGATCTTGCTAGAATGTCACCAGTTTGCCTATGGATTTTTGAAAACTGCTCCAGGATGGAAGTCAAGGTGCCACATCTTGTTTCACTGTGTTGTCTCCTTGGTCCCCTCCCCTCTAAAACAGCTCCTCAGTCCTTCTTGCCCATCATAACCTTGACATATTTGAAGAATAGGTTAGGCATTTCAGAGAGGCTCTCAATTTGTGTCCTGTGGTATATTTTAAAAGGTGATATTACATCACATTATTTCTGACTTAAAATTTCTGTGTCCACGTCGCTTGCAGAATAATACCTTAAGCTTCCCTTTGGCCCATATAGACTCTGCCTTTGGATTCTGCTGTCACTCCATGCCTTTCCTATGGGACTGAGTTGTGCATCTGTCTGCTGCTGCTGCTGCTGCTAAGTTGCTTTAGCCGTGTCCAACTCTGTGTGACCACATGGACTGCAGCCTACCAGGCTCCTCCATCCATGGGGTTTTCCAGGTGAGAGTACCAGAGTGCGATGCCATCGCCTTCTCTGTGTGCATCCATCTGGACCTCCTCTGATGAATGTGCTCCAGCACCTGTGTCTTCACCGCACTGGAAATACTTTTTTCCCCTTCCTCTTTATTTACCATGTGAACTCCTAATCATTATTCAAGACAGTATTACTCAGGCAAGGAATTCTAGAAGCTACAACAACCCCCGAGCCTGAGTGACTTAACACAATAACCAGTCACTTCTCACTCTCTCAAGTCCTCATGTGGCTGTCCCTGGTTAGATGGCTCTTCTGGGAAGTTCTCCTCCGTTGGTGGGGAACTGCCATCCTCAAGAAATTAGCCTCTGAGAGCACCATGAAAGGGAAGAGAAAGTGCACGTGGCGGCAGGTTTGGGTTTTGATTAATTTAACAGCACACGCTGCTTCATGCTCACAGCATTCTGACTCATGTTATTATCAGCTGAAACTAATTGTAAGATCACACCCATTTGCGAAAAAGAATAAGGAAATGTCTCCTGGATTCCAGGAGGAAAATAAAGCAGTGTAATACAGTTATAGCATTATTTCTGCTGCTAGCCACCCTTCTGGTCACTGAATTGCTTTATTTTAAATTCCAGGTAATACAACTTGCTCTCCTTCCCAAGAACTCAGACACCCACCCAGTTTCAGCATCCAGTTCAGAGCTCAGCATCTCAGAATGGTTGCAGCCACTCCCTGAAGAGCAGGGGAAGCTCCTTTAGGTGTGGCCCCTGTGATCTGAGGATTATTTAGCACCCACTTCCCTGATTTGAACCTACAGTGCTGAATCAGAACAGAATTGCATGAAACCCTCCCATTTGTGAAAAGAAGAAAGGAAGTGTCATAGCCATTGCTGACTCAAAGCTGTTGCTTCAGCCCTGCAGGACAGGCATGGCGGTGAGGCCTTCCTGCACTCTGGACTCTGGAAAGCTCTGGCCACAACTGGCTTTTGGTCTCCAGGACTCCCTGGTTACAGCCCCAGACATCACCTACTCTCTGGGGGTTCCTCTTTCCTCCTACTTCTTTGGCCACATGAGTGGATTTCAGCTGTGTTCTCCTTGGGGCAGTACCTCTTCAGGAACTGACTTCCTGTTCAGCAAAGATTGGGGGCTCAAAGTTTTCTAAGTCCCCCAGTAATCAAAAGAGTCTTTGTTCCAGACTCATGGTATTCCTGGGCTTCCCAGGTGGTGCTGGGTGAGGTTAGAAACAGACCCGCCAATATAGGAGGCTTAAGAGACACAGGTTCAATCCCTGGGTCAGAAAGATCCCCTGGAGGAGTAGATGGCAACCTGCTCCAGGATTCTTGCCTGGAGAACCCCCTGGACAGAGGAGCCTGGTGGGCTGTGGTCCACAGGGTCCACGGGGACACGACTGTAGCGACTTAGCACGCGCACACACACAGTATTCCTGGCAGACCAATCACCTCAGAAATTTAGTGATGCTGCTGTACCTGGATCAGTCAATTCCACGTACCTGTAACGGCACCGTAAGATCTTTCCTAAACACTGTTCTTGAACCTCCTCTGTTTCCCGGCCTCCTCCCTGCTGTGGCTTTCTCTCAGGCAGCAGCCTCTTAGAGGACATGGGGTTTGAAGGGCAGGCTATACACTTACTCACACCCTGGCCTTGGGTCATGTTATTTCAGAAAGTATACCAGAACTTGGTCAGCTCAGATTATACGTTCCTCCCATATTTTATTGTTTGGGGACCAGAAACAGTTACCTTTCCAGTTCTTGAATTTCTAGACTGTCTAGTGTTGTCGTCTCATCGCTAAGTTGTGTTTGACTCTGCAACCCCATGGTCTTTAGCCCACCAGGCTCCTCTGTCCATGGGATTCTCCAGGCAAGAGTACAAGGGCAGGTTGCCATTTCCTCCTCCAGGGGACCTTCCTGACTCAGGGATCGAAACTGTGTCTCCCACATTGGCAGGTGGATTTTTTACCCCTGAGACACCAGAGAAACTCTCTATTACCTTTCAGTTTCTGCTTACAAAACAGCTAACTACTTCCTGAGCTCATCTCTTTCTTGGATCACCTTCACAAACAGAGCCAATCCCATTGAAAGCACATTTCTAACTTTTCATTTTCCAGTGATGCCCTGTAGAGCCAACCATGATGGAGTCTGCCCCCCAAGTTTCTGTGGGTGACCCATTTGCCAAATGTTTTGCCATGTAGATGGCCAGCCACCCAGCATGCTGTTTCCTCACCCTCTATTGCCCAACTGCTCGACAAGTTAAAACTTCTCATGCACTTGATAGCTGATGCAGGTGTTACCATCAGGGCACCTCTCTCAGGCAGTGACTCACCATTCCAGGCTCCTTGCATCTTGAGGTGCTACCAGTTCCAACATGTGGCTCCAGATTTGGCATAGGAGTAGAGGAGAATGAATCCAGTGTAAAAAATATCTTACAGACCAGCCTGGAAATGTCATCCATCAGAGCTGCCTACCTTCCACCAGCTAGAATGAGTTTCAGGGTCCCTCTCACATACTTGGAGCTGGTAAATGTTATCCTCCTGGTTGCACAAGAAGAGAAGTAATTGGATGATAAGAATGAGACCTATTTCTGCTGAAGACCAATCTGAAACGTCACCTGATGTCTTTTGCAGAATCCAGCATGTTCCCCTCCACTTACATGTGTCTTGAACACAATTTGCACCACCTTGTGTTAAACAATTTTTTACTGACTCAACAGGTATTGAGTGTCTCAAGGTTGGGAACTGTCCTGTATTCAACCCTGCAGCACCTGCCTGGCACTCAGAAGGGCTGAATGAATACTTCTCAAGAAGATGTTGAGATGGGAGGAAGGCTAAGCTAAAACGGGATGTTTAGTCATCCTTGCAGCCGGGGGAGATGGGATTTCTCTACTATGTGAACTAAATATGCCATTCCTGGTGGCTCAGATGGTAAAGAATCTGCCTGCAATGCAGGAGACCTGGGTTTGATCCCTGGGTCAGGAAGATGCCTTGGAGGAGGGCATGGCAACCCACTCCAGTGTTCTTGCCTGGAGAATTCCATGGACAGAGGAGCCTGGTGGGCTACAGCCCATGAGGTCAGAAAGAACCGGACATGACTGAGTGACTTATGACTGACATATCAGCACACGAAGGATGCTGTGGACATCAGTCACTGCAGCCACCCTGACAGTACACCTGAGCAGACTCGGGATGAGGAACGGAACACTGGCCTCAGGCAGCTGAGGCGCACACCAACGGGTCGGTTTCAGCGGGCCCAGACCCCTGCATCTACCCATAGAGAGAAAAACCCCGAATTCCTTGAGACATCTGCTTCTCTTTAATTAACAGGAGTCACTTGATGCTCCCGCTCCTTGGTCTTTGTTGCAGAAGGTCCTATATATGCTGGCTCTCCACCTTGCCTGTTCAGGACAGTCTTTCAGCGTGATCTGAGATGCTGTGTCCCGGGCTTGAGTCCTCAGTTTTGTCTACTGAATAAAGCATAGCTCTCAGGTTGTGCTTTTTTTTTTTT